>CP045894.1:7037433-7056756 GCA_013387185.1 Caligus rogercresseyi
GCCATATCTCAACGAAACATCACCAGTGAAAATTTCTTCACTTCACTGAAGCTGGCTAAATCACTGGAAAAAAAGAATACGGCATTGTGAGAACTATGAAAAGAATGAGGAGGGAGGGGCCCAAAGCAATCAAGAACATGAAACAGCCTCTGAATTCTGCAATAGTATTGAAGCATGAAGACTTTACTTTTACGGTCTATCAAGGCAAGCCTTGAAAAAACGTTATAGTCCTAAGTTCAGTACACAATTCGGTTGGTATTTCTGATACTCCAAAAAAAACTTCCAGAAAGTGTTTCTATTACAACCAGACCAAATCTGGAGTTGATTATATAGATCAGATGGCTCGTTTATATACCACCAAGGTGGCATCAAAACGATGGCCCCTACAGGTTTTCTATAATATTTTAGATATGGCGGCCATCATAACTAAAATAATATACAATAGATCAATGGAACAAAATAAGTCGAAGGATGTTTATCTTGCAACTCATGCAAGAACTACAATCCATGAATAAATCCAAGTATGGTGGAACGATGAAGATGTTAGTGGTGTAGAAAATGATAATGAAGAAGAGACCCCAATGAAGAGAAAAGCTTGCTAAGTGCAAAAATGCAAGAATAATAAATCTAGCATCAAATGCTTTATATGTAGAGAATCGTATGTGAAAATGTACTGCAAAAGTGGAACATCCTTCAAATTCTTTCGAATACCTCAAACTCACCAAATCGACAATGAGACGACATCAATGTTTTATATTGAATAAGAAATAATTTTTAATAAGTCATTTATATCATGGTTTTATCTTTAGACAGTAATTTTGAATTATAATGTTCATTTATGTTTTGTTTTTAACGTAACTGTCTTAAATTGTGTTTTTTATATCCTACTATCTAGTGTATCATTATTTTTTACACTGTATGGATTTTAGCTAATAAATAAACATCTTAACAAAAAAAAATTGAAAAATATGTCACTTTTAAAATGTAAACCAATTACTGTAAATAATAATAAAAAATCTAACTTATTTTTTTTTTTTACTATTTTTATTGAACAAATTTTATAGTCTCAATGTATTTATAAATATTCATTCCAATATCAAGTATAGTTGAGAACAAATTGAAAAATTAACCAAGAAGTCAAAATGACTGTTCCGTCATTCTAGGTAGAAATACTTTGCCGTCTTTCTAGTGTTAATGAACGTACGGAATTGATCGAATGATGACTACAAAAATGAATTTAAATAAAATACTGAAAAAGATGAATACTACAATGTATTCACTTTTTAAACAAGTATTTAGACTCGGTATAATTATTAATGGGATCAAAGAGCCTGTTCTTGGTCCAATGACTATTATTTTTTAACTTTTATTTGAATAATCATTTTCCCGGTACTAACCATAGAGATATAAAGAGAGCTTATTCCCTTCATATAGCAGAGAAACATCGTTCAAGTGTATTGTATGCCCGATATAAACAAAGTAATTTGTATTACGTCATCGTAAGCTGATCATAGAAATAGAAAGATTTGTTTATATTGGGTACACAAAACGTATTCCTCTGAAGAATCCAATAAACTCTCTATGCCTTTATATCTCTATGTTACTAACTGAAGCACAATTGTTTACATCGATATCAACAAAATTTTGAAGAAAATAGACTAAAACTTAAATTAAACTTAGAAAATTATGTTGCTCTGAAAGTCCTAAGATAAGACGTAAGAGTCCAAATTTCATAAAGATATCTTCAAATAGATATAAACTTGCTGTTGACAAGCTTTCCATAATTATAACTTAACTTACGATCGACGTGTAAACATTTCAATCAAAATATCTACAAACAACGCCTTTGTATTTATATCTTTCGTTTTTACTAAAGTTTGGACAACCATGGCCTACTCGGCCACTGGTATTCCGTTACATATTATGTGTCAAATATATTAAGATTGAATTCATATAGAGCACTGAAGAAAACCTCTATCCTGTTAGGGATGTGCCTTGTGAAGACAAACCGAGAGACCTAAGTATGACGTCACTTGAATTTCCAACGAATGTTTACATCATCATCATCATTATTATGATTATTAAGGTTTTTTTTATTTCTCACTTCCGAGTCAGCCCTTTCCAAGTCAACGCTGTAGTCAGTCAGTCAGTCTGTCAGTCCACTCACTCTTTAGTTCGTAGGAAGGCGGCCCTGAAAATTGAGTTTCGTAGTTAGTAGGATAGAGTCCTTTGAAAATTAATAGTGAGTGTTGTTTGCATCAATCATGTTTTCGGATTACGAGGAATTTGATAGTCCTCCGGAGGTTCTTCTTGAGCGAGAAAGGGCCTTAGGCTTCCGTCCACAAGCCGAGAATATTACAACTCCCTTCTCCCGTACTCCAAGAAGTTGGACGTGGAGTCTGAAGAGTGGCTCCAGAAAATCAAGTCCCATTTGAGTGAGTTCCAAGCTCTTGTATTATGTCTTTATCTGTTTCTGAGCGCTGAATTGATCTCGATTGATCCTCCTTCTTCCTTCTCAGGTACCATCATTGCTCGTCGAGACGTGTACTACGGCTTTGCCACATGGATGCAGTCCTTCAACAAGTATTTAAAGCTATACGGCCTTAAATTCTCCAAATCCGACCACCTTCTCTTCATCCGCGTTCTCTATGACTTGATAACGACGTGTCAAGTGGACTACGCCATCCTTACCAATGCCATCAGTCTGCTCTCCACTCTTCTCTATCGGAGATATTTACTTGAGGCCTCAGAGCTGTCTCTTGACTGGAGACCCCTCTATAACCTCTATGACCATCACTTTTGCTCCGGAGCCTCCAAGCATAATATGTTTCAAGTGCCACCCCCGCTTCGGAATGGCCTCAGAGTTCTTATTCGATATGCGCAGCCCTATTTCCCACCTGGATCCACACGAGAGATCCTGGAGACCTTTAAGCCCCTCCTCTGTCCCCTGGACTGCTCCTCTGAGAAGGCATTTGACATGATACAAATGTTTTTGCCTACCTTTAGCGTTTATGGACGAGAGGAGGATACGTATCACCTCTGGTTTGATGATATTATCAAGAACCTAAAACTCTTCAATTCGGCACATTTTCAAGGGGTGAGAGTTTAAAAAAGACAATATTCATGAGCCATGTAATATACTATAACTTCGACATAACTTAAAATGGAGAATCAAACAACATGATATACTCAATAGCTTTAGGTCCCTTACATTATTTTTGATTTTGGCCCAGTGTGCCACACCATACTTTTTTCTTTCTTGAACATTGCAATCCCAATTTGCATCTGGCGCATTCTTTAAATTGAAAACTATTTCTTCATTTTTTTGTACCAATCTTGCTCATTTTCAAGAACATTTAAGATATCAGGGATTAGATAAAGTAACTGTAACTTTTATTCTTTCCTAGTAGCCATACTTGACTTTATCTCATCATGAAATAGCTATTGCATCTTCTTTGCTTCTTAAAGAACAAACTTGTTCTTTGAACACACTATTATCATTTGCTAAAAATATATCAGCAAAATATTTGGCATGAGTGTTACTTACTTCTTAACTTTGTAATTACGAATGCAATAAATATGCAGAAGTCTGTTGTGACACATTCATGCGATTTAAAAAATATGTAATTCCCCAAAGCTGTTTGCTAATACGCTTATCTGAACAGAAATCCGGCAACTTGTCACCATATAATTACTATATATATGTATTATATATAATTTTCATACTACTCATAAAAAACACATACACATTTCATAGTTTGACATATTTAATTTTTCAATTATATACTTGTAGAATAGTTTTAATATTTTATTTTAACCAATTTACTAAGATCTCTTTCATAAGTTCTTATTGGAGCTTCTTCATATAAGATTCAATTCTTCATAAATGTCGTTTAATTTACATCACTCTAATATGATATTACATGACTGCTTAAAGTATAAGCAGTATATTTATATATTTTTATATTCTTTCAGTACATTTTTCATCTCTATGCTCGTCTTGCTGAGGATAACATTGGTCACATCGACTGGAATCCACTTTTACCCTTAATTTTTTGTAAAGTCCAGCGTTTCTTTGACCTCCCTGTCGGCTATAAGAATGTTCATGTTGGAAGTAAGTTATATATCAAAACAGTTACTCTCATACTTAGTAATTAGAGAGGGGTAAAAATGTTGATCAAAGTAAAAACATTTTGTTACAAAAAACAATCCTATTTTGACTTATATGAAATAGGTAAAATTTGTCCTTCATTTAATTTTTTTTTTAAGTTTTTCTCTTCATTTGATGACATTTTATATTTATTTCTGACATCTATATTTTTTCTTCTTCTTCCTATCAGTCAAATCCTATCCTTACTCTGTGAATCAGATGCAAATTGCCACACGTTGGATCGTTGCTACCATGGGAGGGACAGAAAGTCAAACCCAGGAGTACCTCAACAAGGTATTCAAGTCCCTAGAGTCTTACTTCCATCCAACCAACGCGGGTTCCTACAGCTCTAAACTCGTGGAGTTCCTGGCTCGCCTATGCCTTAACTTTGTCCGACGGCTCCGTCACGAGCGACACCTTCGCAAGCGCTGGGGGGATCACACCCCAGAGGACAAAAACTATCAGAAGAAGACATCACGCAGTTTGTCCAGTCTGTGAAGCCCTTGATCCTTCTCTCCCTTTACTCTCGAGTTGGTATCGTCGAAAAGGGACAAATACTCTCCATCCTGGCAACGCTGCGCCCGCAAATCATCATCCCCGGGCTCGTTGAGCGGATGAATGCATCTCTGGAAGCTCTGAATGAGCCTCACAAGCTGACTGCATCCATTGCCGCCCTGGCCAGCGTGGCAAGACCCCTGGTTGCCTCCAACAACAGCTACTTGGAAGGTCCAACTTGTGTCATTCCTCTTCTGAATTCCTCGCTCCCAGGATTGGACCCCAATGATTTCCACAAAACCATGTCCACTCTACAGCTCATCTCTAATTTCTGCATGCTCATTCCAATCGTGGACAGTAGTTCGACGCCACTCAAGGATTCTACCCCGGAAGAAGACCTTCTGCGAGGCCAAACTGCGTCTTTTGAAGACTTTGTGGTTCAGTTTCTAGACCAATGCTTCGCCCTTATTGACAATTCTTCTTTCGAGCACACGAGGGAATTTGTTAACACCTATATGGATCACCAAGGCCTTCAAGAGGAAGGGCTCCTCTTCACCTGGGTGGGAACGGCCTTTCAGTCCATCATGTTTCAGGCCTCCTCCGTCATCTACGACACCGCTCTCAAGAAGCTCCAGAAGTACATCAAGGGGAAGATTCTAGAGCATAATGTTGCAGGGAAGCTTGCGGGTGGACTTTGCCATGCCGCCACGATTGTGAACCCCAAAAAGGGCCTCCCTGCCTTTCTCACCAATGCCCTTCAAAACATTAAGAGCATCATTACCTCACATGAAGGAATTCTGATGGAGGAAAATACAAACACCGAGATCATGTTTAATCTCCGGATCATTTTTGAGGTAGGATATTAAGCAAAAACGTCCGTGAGACACGGACGTCATCATTAAAATGGCTGATGACGTCAATGCCTCGCCCCACGCACGTGCCTGCTATCAAGGGATCCACCAATCCTATCTAAGAGTACTATATTAATTCCAGTTATCATATCGCAAGACTTTCGGTTTCATTGTAAGCATCACAAAGCACAAATTTTAAAGCATGAAAACATAAAAATGTTGGATCGAGTGGATATAAAAATGACTCATTTGAGATACCCTCTCCATAGTTTTTTTTTTTTTGAGTTGTTTAGCTATTTCATTTCGGCTGATTTTGCCGAAATGTACTCTTATGATGGGACATTTTTATGAGTAGCCATTATCGGAGTGTTTTATTTACTACAAACTTCTAATCTTAGATTGCTATTCAGATCTATGGGTTTAGATATTTATTAAGATTGGCAATCTTATATTCTAATAACAACTTATAATCTCAGAATATCCTTGAAACTTATTACCTTAAAATCTTATTATGATAGTGTGCTCTAATATTTATTAAGAGTTTTAATTGATATGCATTTTTCCCTAGGTGATCTACTTCAACGGCTACGAACTTCTGGCATTTGTACCGGAGCTAGAGGAAGTCCTGGATCTGACTCTCCATATGAAGAACACTGAGGCTCATGACTTTTCCTGCTCAATCCTCAAGAAACTCTTGAGTTCCCTATCATTTGTATATCCTCTCGAATATCGTCTATTGGCAGATGGCTACGATGATCCGTCTAGAGTATACATCAAGGTAAGTAAAAGAGAGAATACGCGAAAATTCGGAGCTCCCACTTTTTCTCTTAAACAACTAGGATTGGGGAGCCTCAGGCGACATCCACAACCTGGAGCTTGAAATCCATGATCCCTCCGATGCAGAAATGGAGTGCGTGCAGCGATTGGTAAATAAGTTCATCGGGAAAGAGCTCTCTCTTCTCGAGGAGTTTGCTCTTGGAAGTAGGAGCATGCCTCGCTCCGAGGTAAAAAATCGGCTTCATATCATCAAGGAGGCCATCCTGGGTGCTTCCTATGTTCTCCCGCTCTGGGACCATGAAGACAACATTCAATTAGTCCCAGAGCTCTCCATCCCATCCATCATTCATGATAATATTATTACTCAAACAAGGAAGCTCCAGGTTAATTTGAACGGCGAAAACGTCCGTTGGAGAGTTGTTCAAGTTATGGATAAACTTCAGGTAAGACTCAATAATTAGCTCCTGGGTACTATTAACGTTTTACTGAGAGTAATAATAGTAAATGTAATATAACACTTTCTATGCTTATATTTTAACTCAATGTCATCTCCATGATATGACATTTGATCATCAAGAGAGCTTTTTTTATTTGTTGAGAGCTTCTCATCCATTGGCATCCGAACCATTAGAATAATTCTATGAATATTGATTGTTTGCAAATATTATTTTTTTATCAGCTTCAAATCTCCTCCAAAATAGTTGGTATATGAGTTCCTTTAGACTCGATTATTTTAACATATCATATCCATGTTTGACATATTATATCCAGGGATGAAAATGAGCTTGATTAGTTAGTTTGATACCTGAAAATTTAATTTAAAATGCCGTAAACAAATAAGACCTTTAAAAATGCTTAGTACCGACAATAACTTTTAACCACTTTTGGGGGCGAAAGTGGTTATAAATTCTTGTCGGTATGGATTATATCTATATTATTTTACATTTATGTAATAACATATTATATGGACTGCTGGATTAGATTTCAGTTTCCGTGACCCTAAAATGATGCCCATAGAATCTACTCTTGGGGCAAGAATTAAAAAGACATTTTTTATTAAGGAAAACAAGAACTTGTTAAATATGAAGAAATTTAAGTTTTTAAAATCGTAATTTTTTTATTTGGGCGCTTGGAATCTCTGATGCATGGGTCAATTCAGGTGGAACAAAAAAATTGAGTTACAGTCCTAATGAAAAAAAACCCGGGTATAACAAAAGTTATTTTATAAAAAAATTCGTGTTTTTTTCTTCAAAATTTCATGTTTATTGAGTAATGTTGAAGTATATACAATACTTCAGTTCTACCACATATTTACCAAATATGTTGTCTCTAAATAAGCATTAAAAAAAATAACCTGATTTTTTAATCAAATAGATTTTACTAAGGTTACTCAGTTTGGTAAAAAAGAAATAAATTTTCATTTGAATCATTTAATCATAATACACCTACATTTTTGTTGGTGCCGCCCGAAACGGTTTATGTGGCAGGCATTCCAGGGGCCCAATAAAAAAACGATTTTTAAAGCCTTGAAGAACTAGAAACTCATTCATTTTGATGTTTTCGAAGATAAGAGTATAATTTGAACAGGTCCGGAGTATATTATCTCGAACTTGTTTGAATGATTGCTAAATGTAATCCTTATAATATTAATAATAATGGATCATTTTTCCTTTTTTAGTCTCGTTTAATCGAGGACGAAGATGATACAAAGTCCCTTAATATGGTGGTAGCAATTTACTATTACCTCCAAGATGACTTTGGTATCCGTAAGGACAAGTACAACAATTATTATTCCACTATATCCTCGGAAACGAGCCGCCTAGAGAACAAGCTTCTCGGGAAGAGAGCCAACGTGAGAAGCATTTTAATCGAGCAGGTCATGCTTCAGCACTACTGCCGCATAGTCGAGAGCATGCATATGAAATTCACGCCCACTCATTTGAAGATCATGAACAATCTCTTGAAGCTCTCTACGTCAAAATATCACGACGTCCGAATCATTGCTCAAGATGTTCTCATCAAGACCGTTAATCAAGTCCTCTACAGCTACCTGAAGCTTGTTCCCTCCCTTGTGGACATTCTGAAGGGCAGCAGTATCAGTGATGAGCAGCTGAAGGGCGTCCTCTTCCTCATCAAGGGCTCCAGCAATCGGAGCCTCATCTCCAGGCACAACTGGACGGTTCAGGAGAAACTATGGCAGGCCATCATTGACTCCCCAATCAGTGAGAGGCCCACTATCATATCCCTCATGGAGAACTCCTTGGTCCCCATTGTTCGCAACTGTGTTTCCTTTAAGATACATTCTGAAATTCCGGATCATTTCGTTCAGAGTGTGAAGGCTCTCTTCCAGAGCAATTCCTATGATTTTACCCATTCCCAAGAAGACATCATGACTTACCTTCAGAACCTACAAAAATACAACAATCGCAATCAAGAACACTATTATAATTTAGTGAATAGTTTGACTCAGAGTCTCGAGTGCGGGAATTTGCATTGGAGGCGATATAATTTTGCGTATAGTATGATCATCCGTCTCATAAGATCCGACGTTGAGCTTCCGATCCGTACCATATCCCTTTTGGTGAAAAACTTGTTGAGTGAGAACTTGCACATACGCGCAGCATCCAACTATGCTGTTACACGAGTCCTTCGACAACTGAAGCGGTCACATCCTAAGATCAAAGTCGATGTGCCGGAGTTGTCTCTCACAAACACCAAGCCGGGTGATCGTGAGGACAATCTCTGGCTTTGTTACGATGCTTCAAGACTCCCAGAGTCTGAGAGTGAATGGAACAAACCCAGATACGTACATAAGACCCATTACGGCTATAACATATGGCCCAAGGACATGAGTGTCTACTCACCCTATTCTGCCCAACCACAACTCCAGCGTTCCCGGGATGAGCTCAATGAGAGGGAAAAGATTTTTTATGACTTCTTTATGGACAAGGAGAACATAGACAAGATCATTAACTTCAACACCATTGAATACAGCAAGGATCACGATAAGTTTGCCGCAGAGAAGTTTGCATTTTTCAAGGCCCTCTTTAGGAACTTTGGCTCCACTTTTATCCACCTCTTCAAGCCCCATTTGGAGAGCCTTGTCCAGGATGATCGGGCAGGCTATCAGCGATGTGCCTGTGAGATAATAGCGGGCATGATTCGAGGTGCCAAGCACTGGAACTACCCCGAGACGGTGGAAATGTACTCCTGGCTCATTCCCCTCATTCGCTTGGGACTGGAAAAGGTCAGCTCGGACTCGACCTTCGACTGGGGACCTGTTTTGCCACAGCCTCTGAGTCGCGCGATCCAAATCGAATCCATTGGGTTCTTCGAGTCCTGATGGAGGAGCCCATTCGCTCTCAGGGATCCTTTATCGACTCCTCTCGCCTCTACGTTCTCCAGGGGCTTCTGAGCGTGCAACAGTGGAGAGTCGGACATCTCCTAGAAGAGCTCAATGAGTATATTCGACCTTTTTTGACGCATCCTTACAAGAATGTGAGGGACCGATTGGGCTCGGTTTTGATGAGCATTTACATGATTGACTTGAGTGAGACGGCCATTCAATACAGTCGTGGTCCGCTCCTCAAGAACTTCTTCAGGGATATCCTTCCGCAGCTTCAAATTGTCGTTGATGAGTCCGAGGTCACTAATGGAAGCAACAACGGAAGTAATGACTCAACGGACTTTCAAAAGGGCCTTCGTTTGCTTCAAACAGGTGAGAGGGAAGAGTTTAATCATTTAAAGTAGTCAAGTGGTTTGTCAATAAAAATTCATATACTACTTTGGGAATCCCTTACACAAAAACTTAATTTGTTCATGATTTATTTATAGAAAAAAAACCTTGGTTAAGAGATTGCGTAGTTCCGCTGTTTTAAATGAATGAAGTAGCATGAAAGAGTAAAAATATATGATTTCGTTATGTGAATTTCAATCCTTGCGTATATATTTTTTTAAGTTAGACATCAAATGTATTCATAAAATTTGTAAATAAATTCATAAAATGCAATGGTAAGTGCCTACTGATTTGATTCCTCGTTGCATTTCAAGCTATTTTTAACACTAGTGCAAGGGCTAGTGGTCCACATTGGTCTCAGGTTTGAGCACTATCCGTATCCTTGACCAATTGGCTAAAAGTATTGGCTGGTTTGGTTTTTTGTGACTTTTCCTGTTCGTTTGGCCAATAAAAAACCATGGTTCTTAAGGTCATGCAGCAAATCGAATATAATTAGTGATATGTGGATTGGATCAAGCGCTGGCATAAGTACGTTGCTGTCAATGGAGATTACTTTGAAGGATACAATATCGATTTTGATGAATAACTTGGTATTTTAGATTTTATTTAAAAAATTGATTTTTATCAAAGTTGTAGACCAACATAGTTTTAAGGCAATAAGAAATTCGCATGTAGTAATATATGTATCATGGGTTTCTGTGTCTTGACTTTTTTTAGGAATAGGGTCATAGCAAAATTTTCTTGGAATATTAATTTTCATTATAATTATTTTTTCTTGCAGTTTCTAAGTTTATAACTTGCATCGTGACCCAGGATTGAGTGAAATCCGAATTGACTACTTTCACATTCTGCCCATGCTCTGCGTCCATCAGGCCAACACTTTCGAGCCAAGCCTGGCCCAGGACTGTATCGATTCACTGGCTGCCCTTTCCCAATCCATTCTACCCAAACACATTATTCCTGAGTGGATCGACGTAATTGAAAAAGGACTCAGCATCTCTTCCTGAAGGCTCGACTCGCTTTACTGGAGTTCTTGCAGGTAAAACTATGTATACAAAATATTGTCATGTGACATAGATTCGAGATATTTGTTCTCTTTCACACATATCACTTAGATGAAAATTTGTAGAAGGGTAATTATTTTTTTAGTAGGGCCACATGAATAACAGGTCCAGTCAAGATAGATAATTCTATTATGGTACGAGTTAGAGCCCGACCTATAAATTATGTCGGCTATAGACTACAGCCACCAAAATTTTGGCTGATTTTTTACATTAATTTATAACTACAGGGTTAGAAACCAAATTTTTCAATAAACTTCAAACCCTTTTTCTCAAACTGTCTTTATCTGTCTCAGTTGGTGGCGTATATCATTTTTTTTTGCAAGAACAGTTTTGAGATAAATTCAAAGATGTCGAAACAGGAGTCCAACAGAGAGAAGTTGTCAGCTTTGCCGGACACTTGGCGTCTCCGTTCGTACTACCTATTACGTGAAGAAGCT
Source organism: Caligus rogercresseyi (assembly GCA_013387185.1). Taxonomy (NCBI): domain Eukaryota; kingdom Metazoa; phylum Arthropoda; class Copepoda; order Siphonostomatoida; family Caligidae; genus Caligus; species Caligus rogercresseyi. The sequence goes on from CP045894.1 coordinate 7,048,944, forward strand.
GTCAACGCTGGTGGGGGAACCTTTCGAGCTAAAATAGATGGAGGGCATAATTAAAAAGAACTGGAGATCCCCTGGACAATATCGGGGACAATATTGCCGATAAAATAATAAATAAATAGTCTCTTATCTATAAAACTTTATTTATACGTAATTTACAATACAATATGGCAAATATTAAAGAAACGGGGATTCACTCCACTCTATCAAATATTTATTGAGGCGATGCAGTCCCTTTTGTTATTATAATATTAATCTTCTATTGTAAATACGGTTGAAAATAAATAGTTTTATACATAACACATATTTTTTAATGAAACTATAACCCCAATAATGAAAAGTTTTGTAAATGGATATTTTTATTTATTTATTGAGGCTTCAAATATTTAATGAACACAATTGATGTTCTGGGCTTGAATGGGAAAGAAACTGTGAAACGGAAGCAAACTGTATCATAAAATATTCAAAGCCGCAATAAATAAATAGAAAGGTCCATTTACAAAACTTTTCATTATTGGGGGTATCGTTTCATTTAAAAAAATATGTCTTATGTTTAATGTGCAGTTTGCTTCCGTTTTACAGTTTCTTTACCATTCAATGCCCAGAACCTCAATTGTGTTCATTATTTTACCAGTAATCGATTTTGTAGAACAGCAGTTTTGTTTTTATTCATATTTAATCCAGACCTATTAGAATATTTCATATAAACATTCAGCTTATCCTCTTGACAAGTTGAACGCTTGAATTTGCTTCAACATATAATGTTATATATCGTCAGCGTAAGCGTCCAACAAATGGTTTGTGTAGCTAAAAGCGATTCCAAATCTCCGTATTTTCATTTAAGGGACTCACAAAATTTCTCAATCGCTGCTATAAAAAGTAAAGGTGATGCAGGACATCCTTGATTGGAGCTTCTCTTCAATCCTTACACTTGAGTGACCATCGATGCTGATTTTGGAAAAACCCATTATACATAGTAAGGGACGAATCGGGTTAAAGAAACGCTTTAGGAGTAATTTTTTACCCCCTTCAGAATATGAGCATGAATAATTCTGTCGAATGCTTTATGGAAGTCCACAGTTATTATTGCTCCATATTTGCCTATCTACGTTACAGAATCAAACGACGCTCTTATGTTGCAAGAGATGTCTGGAATTATCCGTTTTCGTTTTAAAAAACCCTTTTTGATGATGTCCTACTTTTTCACATAAAACTTCTTCGTTTTATTTTGCAACGACAGCAGCCAGTATTTTGTATGTTTGATTCAAGACCGTTATAGGCCTCCAATGTTCAAATTTTGTGTCATCGCCTTTTTATATGAGTGTTATTCAATCCACAGTTAATGACGGAACATGAAATTGTAAAATACTTTATTTATGTACAACAATGAATGCCATTTCAAACAGCATGTTATAACAGCTTTGCTTTTTTAGAAACCAAATAAGGCCATCAAATTGTGTAGAGTATCTGCAAGAACTTTGTTCTACTTTTGGCCCTTCAACTAATGTCCTAATATTTTTTTAACGAATTTTAAATATTTTTATCCAGGTGTCTGTTTTCTCCAACTTCCCTATCTTCATATCTGAGGAGTCCTGGGCTCCCAGACTGACTGACATGGTCATATCCTACTTGAAGGATGGACGGATTGAGGTTAGAGAGAAGGCGGCGTCCGTTCTTGGAGGCCTCATCCACTCTGACTTTATTTCCGGTGAGAAGAATAAGTCGCTTTGAAGCGATTTTTCCAAGTTGAGTCGAGCTCCCATTCAAGGAGAGGAGGAGGGAATTCTCCGACGGCACAGCGGGGTCCTGGGCCTATGTGCCTTTGTCATGGCTCATCCATACGAAGTTCCCGAGCATATCCCGATTGCCTCGTTGCCCTCAGTCAGCGCCTACACGATCCGCAGCCCATTCCGGTAAGATATAGTAGTCTCAGGGTAAAATTATAGCGGCTACTTAAGGAACCCAAAAATTGACCGTCTAAGACAGGTGGCCGCTATACACAGATAGTTTTAAAACTTTTCTTCTGTGGGCAAAATTTGGGTGGCGCCACCCTGATAGACTGCTAAAACCGTTTAACTGGATATATTGAATAATAAAATGGTCAAATGAATTTATTCCTAGGTATGAGGCCTCTGACATTTAAAGAAGATAGTAAATAGTAATTAAGAGGACGGAATCGCTACAAGTAATTGGCATGAGCTGAAAAGCATGGTGTACAACAACATTCGTCAAGGGCGTAATCTTTCTCTTAAAAAAGAATAGATATATACCTACAGCACCCGAATTATCCCACTTATTCTTAACATGGCCACTTCCATACCGTTTATAGCGGAACCTGGACGAATAATGATACAGCTTTTTTAGATTTACATAATAAATGAACGAGTATATTAAAAGTATTATACTTTTAATATACTCGTTCATTTATTATGTAAATCTAAAAAAGCTGTATCTTATTCGTCCAGGTTCCGCTCCAAAAAGTCCAGAAATGTTTGGAATAATTGAACGCTGAACGCAAAACTCTTTTTTTGCGTTCAGCGTTCCGTTCATTGAACGTGCGTTCAGCTGAACGCCGTTCAATTTTGCGTTCCGTTCACAAGCCTGTATATTAGTATAATCTATTAATGTAATTAATTCATTTGAATAAATTAGATGTTTTAGTAATACATAATACTCCATTTATATAAAATATCTCTATTTAGTACTTTTCTTTTTTCGTTATTTTCCCTTCCTTTACTTTGATCACTTGTGCTTTTTGCCATTTTTTCCTAAGATCATGTACAAAATAATAGATACATAGCTGCGACTCAAAAATAAAAATGCAATTTTTTAAAAATGTTGTTGCATTCATGAGAACTGGTAGTCAAACGATTAATATTTACCTTTGATGACCATTTTACTTGACTCTGTAAATAACCTAGCCCTGCTGAGGCTAGTCAATTAAATAAGAATACATACGAAGTTAATAGAAAAAGAAGGAATAATATTTACAATAGTAAAAGTAAGACTCTATTAAATAGTCTTAGTTGCAACAACAGATATGTTAAAGCCTATGGCTTCTAACGTGTTTTTAGCCTGCTTGAGCTCAACAAAGGGGAAGTTACCAGGTTTTGAGCCTTTTCTTCCGGACATTGTTCACATCAGGTTTCATGTTTCAAACTGATTCCATATCAGGTTTCGATTCGTTTTTTTATGCAATGACAACAGTTTTTTTTGTCGATAGATATATTTGCGATTAATTATCAATTATGTTAGATTGATTCTGGTCAAAACGTTTGTTGGATGGACTGATGGATTAGTTTTTCATTTATCAAAAACAACTTCTTCAAGACAACTTTTGACTAGGAAGTCTTTTTTTATTAGTTATAAATAATGTCGACCAATTAAAACTCAAAATTTTCTGAAGCTCTGAAGAGGATTTTAAGACGTCATCGGGATTTTTTAAAGAAAAAATAAACGCTGTTTCGTCCATGTATATAAGGTTATAATCTCTTGACAGTAAATATGTTCTACAATGTTCATTCATGTTATTTATTTTAACGCAACTGTCGAGAGTATTTTTTTATTTGTTTATTAGTTGTCTTGTATTTTAGTGTAGTTAATATTTTACACTGTCTTATAATGTTTGATAGCCGAATAAAAAAATTTATAACCAAAGAAAAAAAAATCATCAGATCAACAAAAAACTTCTCAATCAGTACACATAATTCCCTCCGACTGCAATGACGTCGTGGCAGTGTCCCCGGAGCTTCCTGAGTTGGTCGTAGAGCTCGTCTTCACTGACCCTCCTCATCGCCCGCTGAACAGCGAGTGTAGCCTCCTCGTGACCCCCAAACTCGTCCTCCCGAAGCAGGTGCTTCAACTTCCGGAACAGGTTCAGGTCGGGTGAGGAGGGTGACTGTTTCACCGGTTCCACGTCCCTCCGGGTCAGGAACTCCCTGGTAACGGTGGCAGTGTGGGGACGTGCATTGTCCCACATGAGGAGACAATCTTTCAGCCGGATCTTGTCCTTTTCAGGCTGAGAAAGCGCTTCCCAGTCGTCCTCAGGTACTCTATCATGGTGTTACGGTCGACTGTGGTCCCGGCAGGTAGTGCAGTGATCGATACCCGCCTCGGCTTCCAGGTGAACCCCATCAGAATCATCGTCTTCCTCGCTGTCTGTTTCACACGGGGGGGTCGAGAAGGGCTCCGCCCAGACTTGCCTCCGCTCCGCCGAATCCCAGTAGAACCAGGACTCGTCCTGGACTAATAGATGAGACCCCAGAAAGTTCTCTCCGTGGTCCTCGAACAGCTTCAGGAGGTCCTGACAGCACTTCACTCGCTGCGTCTTGTTGGCTTCAGAAAGCTGGTGAGAGACGAGCACGCTGAGGAGGTTTCGGAGCCCTAGATCCTCCGCCTGAAACAGTTGTAGATGATAGGGATACCTCTGCAGCAACTTTTCGAGTGGTCACCCGGGGTTATCCTCGACTAGGCGCTTCACACGGCTACATTCTCCTCTGTCCTCGTCTCCCGGGACGTCCAGGACGGGTCTTCTTCTCCAGGGTAAAAACACCCTTATCGAACTCAGTGTGCCATCTCTGGAGGGTGGAGAGGCCAGGGCAGGAGTCAGGAAAGGTAGAAAGCAGGTCCCCGTGGATGTCGTTGACTGTCCCGGCGAGCTTGATCCGGATCAAGAAGTAGGAGCGAAAGTCGGGTGTCTCCATTTTCAGCGGCGAGTAGAATGAATGATAGAAATGACGCGATTACTCACCTTATATACTAACCTGAGTGGCTCCATACAGTCTGTTCCCATGCAAAAATATGCGATAAGAACGTTCCCGTTAAAATTTTTGAGATAGTGTGTGAACTTTACGAGATAGCTAACCTACCTCATTATTTATGGAACACCCTAATATTATCAAAAGGGTATTTAAAAGGTAAAATTATATACCTAACAATTATTACATAATTAAACATTTTATATAAAAACTAATTCTCTTTTGGGGTTTAAATTGACTTGCTATCGTATCCTAATAATTATCCTTCTCGAATAAAATTTACGCAAAAGATAGAAAATATCCTATCATATGTCTTCAAAGCAGTGTCTATTTCTTTGATTGTCATTGCCATTATCAAGAAACGCCTATATTTTATATACTCATTTAAACACATCCGTAGTGACTTGGAGATATATGGCATACATGAAATAGTAATGGCTGTATCTAATGAAGAGGATTTAAACAAATGCTTGCACAAAGTTATTATATATATATATATATATATATATATATATATTATAATTGTAGATTTATAATTTGCTAAACACAGTTTATACTTAGTAGCTCTAACGTAGTCATTAAAAGGAATTATTTTTTGAGGATTTTTCTTGGTCGTCCCCATTCTTCATTTCTTTATATTACTCCGAGTTCAAAGAATTTCCCCTTTACTCTATAAAATTACACTGAGTTCATGTGACGCTTTTTTCAATTGCTCCTATGGCAAAGACTCAATCCACTAAGTTTATGAAGTCCACGGAGTAATGATGATTATGACTGGATAATAATATGGTATGTGCTGTTGCTTAATAATAAAGGATAATACAAAATGGCTGCCAAGGTGTGATCATAGATATATCAAGATATAGAGAACTGATTCCATTCAATAGCATAGAAACATCGTTCAGCTGTATTTTTGTGTCCAGTTTAAACAAAGTAATTTATACTACGTCATCGTAATTTGATCATAGAGATAGATTATATCTCTATGATCAGCTTACGATGACGTAGATCACTTACTTTGTTTATATTGGACACAAAAATACAGATGAAGGAATAAGCTCTTTTTATCTCTATGGGTGTGACACATATTTCTTCCTTTTATAATAGTAGAAGTTGATGATGTTCACATTCATTCTAAGTAAAAATTTAAATATATATACAGTCAAAACTTTATAAGTATTCATCTTTATATGCAGTCCATAGCACCCACCAAATTTAATTAAATATCATGTAATGCAAATTTTTTTAATATTGCATTAACACCTTGTTAAATATATACAAAGTTTTTATCTGGAATTGTCTCCCAATAACCTTTAAGCACATTATGAAATATTTTTTTGTCCACTCATAGTCGTCTGCTTTTTTCATTGAATTTGCAACATCAAGTTATTGGGGCTTCAAAGGATTCATCTGAAATAATTGAGTTAATTTACATTTTTATTATTATAAAAATCAGGCTTGTGAACGATCAGGAAAAAAATAGCGATCCGATCAAAATAGCGATCCGAATTTCTTTGCGATATAGCGATATAACGATCAGGGATTTTTCCGAGCCGATCCGATCAATTAATTGCGATCAACAAAAAATTAGCTATGTAATACTAATTCTCAGTGGTTTCTGGCTGCGAGAACTTTTTTTTCAACTTGTGATAACGATAAAACGATAACTTTTTTTCTCAACTTGCGGTAAGCGAAAACGATAAAACGATGACGATAAAATCTTAAAAAAAAGCAGGCTTGTGAGCGATCAGGGAAAAATAGCGAAGCCGATCAAAAATAGCGATCAAAATTCTTTGCGATATAGCGATATAACGATCAGGGTTTTTACGATCAGCGATCCGATCAATTTAATTGCGATCAACAAAGATCCTAAGTAATACTAATTCTAAGTACAAATTTAAATATATATACAGTCAAACCTTTATAAGTATTCATCTTATATTGCGTTGCATAGCACCCACCAAATTTAACCCCAGATAAATTAAGTATTATACCCGATATAACCATACCTTTATAATATGAGCAATTGACCCCCTGGTTTAAAACAATTTTCTTTATTTTACAATATCCGAGTATATCAAAATTAAGTACATATAGAAAAAATACAAAGTTTGCACAGATCATTTTTCATTTGCCTATTTATTAGACATAATGTAAAGTGTTCTCAAAAATTTCGTCCCAGTAACTGCCTTGTCCTCTTCAGAATCCGCTTGGCCTTGGAGAACAAATGTTCGCTGCTTGAACTACTGGGAAGCACGACATTATATTTATGAAAGACTTTTTCCCCTCCGTAGGCTAATATAATGTCCGCCCTTCCGAGTCATCAGCCAAGTACCGCTATACTTCTTGTTTAGCGTGGTCAACCTTTTTAACGACGTTTAGAAAAAATACATTCTTGAGACACTGGCTGGATAACTGGTCATCAAACGAGGCAGTCTCTTCTTAGAAAAATCTTTTGGCTCTTGGTTGAATTTCTTCATTGAGAAATGTTACTTTGAATTGAGGGATAACCTAAGTAAGCTTTAAAATAAAGTACGCCTCGGGGCAGATGCTTTGGAAAGATTTCATTGAGTCTCTTTTTTACTTTTGGCCAGCAGATGTCGCTTTTGGGATTTAAACCGTATTAACGTCATACTGGGTGTTTGTCGATCCCATTTCATCACATCCATTTAAATAATTGCATTCACTTCTCCTATTTTTTAACTTATTTTCACAACGATAATAAATATTCATTGTATAAGACAACTGCATTAGAAACCATTTGAGTCTACTTCAATAATTTAGAGAGGTGAGGTTCATGTGGAGTATCGAGCGAAAGTTCGCGTAGTAATAACAATAATAGACACGACAATACTATTGATCATTTATTAAGTCTACGTCACGAAAACGTCACAAGGGCACTTAAGATCCCAAAATTCCTACATTTTATGTTCTTAGCTGCATCAACATCAGCGCTCTAGCGGATAACTAAAACGAAAGGAAGCCAATAAATAATGCAAAAATAAGAACAAAAAAGCGTCTTGATGCGCCACTTTCCTTTAAAGCTTTAAGCTGAAGTG
>CP045894.1:7056856-7111368 GCA_013387185.1 Caligus rogercresseyi
AACAGGGCTGTTGGAATTGGAACAACAAACAATGCATATATGCCCAGAAATATGCGGGGGAAAATGACTAAAATGCGAAAAAAATATGCGTAAAAGGTTAAATAAGCAAAAAAAGCCTTAATATGTTAAAAAAATAATGTAACATATATTCTAAATAATAAAATTATGTCTGTAATCATTTTTCCACTGAAGAATGAGCATATCTTTTACATGATTCTCTGTCTGATTCGCTGGTTAGACAAAGAGACTTTAGTTTGGTGAAGACCCTTCGCAGTCCACAGAGGTAATTGGAGCGCAAGAGAAGAGGAAACGACAATTTGGTATCATCTTTGAGCTCCAATGTCTCTCTCTTCAGAATTCTGGAGTAGAATTTAATTTGTTGAAGTCCAGCAGATTTTTCTCAAGGACACTGTTCAACTTGCTGCTAAAGGGCTCAACGGTCAGCTGTATCTGCACCCTCTCAAGGATTTCAATGCTCTCTGTCAGTGGAAAGCGCTCTTGCAGGCTTGAAATGCGCGTACCAGTTGAGTAAGTTGCCCTTGATGAATGCCAGCTGACCCGGCAGTTTTGGGTCCTTGAACAGTTTCTTGGCTTTGACGACTGCCAACACCTTCTTGATCTCAGAGATCAGTTCATCCACTAGAGGAAATTCGTAACGAACCAATTCAGCTACCCTGTTGAGAGAGGTGACAGATGCAGGCGACATGCATCATGTTGAGGAAGAGTTCCTTCAACCTCGCCCGGCCTTCAGACAGTAAGTTGCTCCATCAGTGATGAGCAGGTGTAGACTGTTGTAGTCCAAATCTTCACCAAACACCTTGAAGAGTGCCCCTGTCACGGCCTGTGAATTTTTGTTGTTGGCAGCATGGATGTCAAGCAGGTCCAACAGGAACGGCCAATCCTTGAAGCGTCCATCGAGAGGCCCAGAGAGGACTGCAGTCATGGCTCTGCCACATCTGTCAGTTGTCTCATCCACAAGAACAAACAACCTCTGATCCTGCAGCCGTTCCTTCACCTTATTCATATTGACCTTGCTTTCTTTCTCCATTGCGTGTGACAGAGACCACCTACTTGACATTGGCTCGTGCAGTACCTTTCAATGAAGGCCTGGATGCAGGACATTCAGACTTGGCAATTGGTATATTGCACTCCACAAGCATTTTGGCTAGTCATGGGGTGAAGGGAGTCACTTCTTTAGCAGGCCATCGTCAAGAAAAAATTATTTAAAAAAAACGTCATCACTTACAGAATGACGAATGAACGAAAATATTAAAGTCCCAGGCCGGGCGTTCAAAAACAGCCGGGACCCGGACCGGGTACCCGGTCGTTTTCTGATATATATATACGATATATATATATATATTGTATATAATATATATATATATATATATAATATATATATATATATATAATAATATATATTACTATATAATATATATAGATATATATATATATATATATATAGAAAGATAGATAGATATATCCTCAAAATTTGATCAAAATATGCGATATATATGCAGAAAAAGCCAAATATGCGTTTATATGCTTTAAAAGGTCGTTTATGCCCATAAAGAGTATACCATATTCTACAGCCCTGATATAAACAAAATAATTTTTTTCGACGTCATCGTAAGCTGATCTTAGAGATAGAATCTAGAATGATGAAGAGATAAACTATCTACAGTAAACCCTCGATATAACGCCCCTCGTATTACGAACTTCGGATACAACGAACCTCCTGGAGCTAGCCGAACAAGCCTCAGATATAACGAACTTAAGTTCGTTATATCTGGGATACCGAATTTCCTGGAGCTGGCCGAACAAGCCTCATATATAACGAACTTAAGTCGTTATATCTGTGGCTACCGAACCTTTTGTGTTCATGACCGAACAAGCCTCAGTTATAACGAACCTAAGTTCGTTATATTTGAGGCTACCGAACCTTCATGACCGAACAAGCCCCAAATATAACGAACCTAAGTCGTTATATTTAAGGCTACCGACCCGAACTATGAGCTGCTGCGGATCATGCGGTTTGAACTCATGCGTGAGGTGCAGCAGAGGAAGACGCAGGCGAAGATCTCTGACTTCTTCAAGGCGGGCCCTTACCCAGCCGAGAAGAGGTCTAGGACAGAGTCTGAGACCAGCAGTGTGTCTGTGACTTCGACTTCCTCCACTAATCTGCCAAATGTGTCCAGCGGCAGTTCGTCGTCACTCCTGCAGATATACCTTACACTCCAGAGCCCCCCTTTAACGAACTTCGGATTTACGAACTTTCGGATATAACGACCCTGCCCTTCCCCCATATAGTTCGTATATCGAGGGTTACTGTATATCTTTTAAAAAGTTTTTACGGTCATAATGACGTATTTCTCTGAAAGATCCAATCAGCTCTCTATATCTTTATATCTCTATGTTGTGGACTCACAGAAACATAGAACGCTGTTTCTCTGCTATTGAAGGGAATCAGCTCTCTATGTATATCTTTATATCTCTATGGATATATCTCAAAATTCCAACGTAGTTATTTACTTCGCTGCATCAACATCAACGCCTCTAGCGGATAAATAAAACGAAAGGAAGCCAAGAAATAATCAAAATAAGAACAAAAAGCTCTCGATGCGCCCCTTTCCTTTAAAGCTTTAGGTCTACCAAAGACACATAAAATATTTCAAAGCGATTTGTTAAAAAAATAATCGTATATACATAACTTTCTATAAAATCATTCCTGTTTTAGGGATGGAATGGCAAAATTGGCATCTCACATGCGAAAGAAATTCAAACTTTTGAGACAGGTCTTTGATCCTTACATCCTCTCAGAGAGTTGTTGAGATCATGATCAAAACTTTTGTCAAGGAAACTTGAAGCTTTAATAGAGAGTGTATCCTAAGACTTGACACGTTCCTTCTTCCATTAAAGCCAAATCATCCAAAGTTCCTTTGTAAAAGAGAGTGACACGGAGCAAATGAAAATCCCGAGCACAAAATAGATGTTCCAGGCTTTTATTTTGTTCTATACGTTCAAATGGAGGTTATTGAAAAATAAGCTTTTTTTAATATATATTTCACATTTCTTTAAAAACGCATACAAAGAAAATATATGTATTTAAAATTGAGGTAAAAAACTAAAAATACACAAATAAACATTATAGTTTAATTTTTTTACCTCAACAGAGAACGTTCAATTAAAATACCAATAATTAAACAGATCATTATATTGCAAAGATATTATAGAACACAAATGACCTCTTATTAAAATCACTGATAATACTATAAATCATTATATCACAGTAAAATTATATAACACAAAACGGCAAGTAATTAAATCTTTAAATATTTTTAAAATTATTCTAATAAATTATCTATGACTTAGCGCTACCGATGGGAAGTATTTAATTTCTTCTGACACCCTGGTCCACGAATTGTCGAAAAGGGAAGGTATCTTGAGGTCCAAGGCAGCGTACCTTGGCCGCAGCCGATGAAGAATTACCTTCAATTCCCAGGGATGAAGGGGTTCATTCGTTGTAATCCTTTTCGCGATTAGGGCCGTTGCGTGAGGACTCCAAAGTTGATCGCCTATGTAGTCTAAGAACGGCTACCACTGTTTAAGCCAAAGAGTGATACTTAGGCTATCCCGAGACCCAGTATTTTGAGCCCTCTAGATAATATCGAATGGACAAAAGTTTGCCAACCTATCACTTCATGGGTTCATTAAATCCGATGTATCTATATAGAGCTTAATCTAGAACATTTTGTGTAGCGTTCTAAAATTTTAAAGGTTGACTTAGATGATAGAAGACTTTGGAGTACAGGCAGGGCTCTCAAGTTTTGAAGTGAGTTCAGAGTGAGATTTAACCAGCGTTCAAATATTTAAAAGTAGTGATGACGTTTTTTTTTTTTTTTTAAGTGATGACGTTTTTTTTTTAGAAAATAATTTTGCGAAAAAAGTGATGACGTTTTTTTTTTTTGAAAATATTTCCGAAAAAATGAACGACCCGTGATAATTTAATTGCGTGAGAAATCAATGTGTGGCGTGGAATGCGGTGTCACACGCCAAATGCGTGAGACTTGAGAGCCCTGGTATGTAGACTACCTGATACGTTAGAGTTAGATCGTCCGCGTAACATATACCTACATTCTAAGATATATTGAGGGGATTTAGTATCAGATTGGATATTCTGAAGCCGACTATCGATACACCAACGAACAGGATTCTTGCCACTGGATCTCCTTGACGAAGACCCCTCTTGTTAAAAAGTGCATTTCGGTTGCCATAGTATAACTGTGATCTGGTTTACATATAGAAGCGCTTACCATTCTTATTATTAGGTCAACGAATCCCTTTATATAATGTTTCGATTATGAATTTGTGTGATATGTAGTCAAAAGATTTGGCGAGATCGATTGACACCAGTGAGTTGATACTGCCGAAATCTAAAGGCGCTTTCAGGTAAAAGAAACAGCATTCATTATCTCGTATTAAAAAGATAATATTTGGCTTCTTGCAAACTTTATTTAACGCCTTTATAATTTGATTAACTAAAACAAATGAAAATAAGAGAATGCGATAGCCGAGTGCGTTAAGGCGTGTTCAACTCACAATGTTGGGGGCGCAGACTCGAATCCCGAGAAGGGATGATCAATTTTGATCTACCTCATTGATAAGATCCTAGGTTCGAGTGACTAATTTTAATGCTTAATTATATCCTGTCGGAAGCAATTCTATCGAACCATATAGGCTCAAAAAATACTTCATAAATCGAGTTTTGTATAATATGTGATCGTAGATTTTTTAAAATTATAAAATGAGGTTCCTTTTCCTTCTTGGGTCTTAAATCTTTTATTTTTTCATCAGGCACACCTAATGCATATTGAGGGTTTCAAATCAAGTGTCACTGGATCCTCACGTTTTGCATGAAATAAATGACATTATAGTTACAAATTTACCTCCATGGTATCGGGTTCTTGGAGTTTTCAATTATACCATAATGGGGTTCCAAAATAATACATCATTGTGATCATTGTTCAAAGTACCATATTAGGTTCCAAAGCAATGGTTAATGAGCTCTATTATACGTAATCCCATAGTTACTTGCTCTTAACATAAGGCTATTCTTCTAGCCTTAAATTTTGAACTGAAATGTTAATTATATTTCATGTTATAAAACCCGTATTTTACTTTGTATACATTTAGATTGAATTTGGGAATTTCTTAAGAGGAGAAATCATTTTTAAGTACAAAATAAAACAACTTGTTCTTAGTCACAAAATGAAAAAGTACTAAAAATTTGTCTTTATGAGGATATGAATAAGCAATCTAGTTTAATTGGGTTGTAGTTTTTCACTTATTGTTCCATTACCAGTACCAGACTTCTCACAGAACGCAATTTTTTTTAAACAAATGGAGTTTCAAACAAAAAATACGAATATAAAATTGACTGCAACATAAAAAAACAACAGAACTCGGCATAACTCGATTGAAGTGAATAAAAAATTCATAGGAAAACCTATAAATAGATCTTTCGAGTCGTGTTTTTTGCGTTATGTACTTTATTATGATCTTCAGAAAATTCTCTCATCCAAGACAATTTAAATTTGTGCTCAAGTATTTTTTTCAAAGCTATTTTGATCCCTTCTTCCTCAGACGTATATTTTCATTATTTATTGAATCTTAGTGGCGCTTGCAAATGTCAATCACTCAGTAAAAGTATAGAACATTTTAAACAAATTATATGGGGGTATCATTAATAGTTGAAAGTTTACACTGAAGAAATATTATTCATTCCATAATAAATAATTGAAATATATCTGAAAGCAAGGATCAATAGCTTTTGAAAAAATACTTGAGCACAATTTAAATTGTCTTGGATGAGAGAATTTTTCTAGAATGAAAATGTAACGTGATGTTAGGAATAAAGTGTAAGAGACATCGTTGTATCCTCAGAAAAATCAAATAATATAAATGCAACTTTATCTCCGATGTTGTTTTGTCTCATCAAACTAAAATACCAAAATAAATTTCCAGTAATTTGAATCTCGTGAGTGTTCAAAATGAGTAGTCTTTCATAAAACATCATGTCATTTCGGAAATACATATTAAAAATAATAATAAAAACGAGCTATAATATTGATACAAATTATTATAATAAGTTATTAAAGAAATTTGTTTATAATCATTATAATTCAATGAAAAGTTGGAAAAAGGAACATCCATTTTCTTTACTATGATTTGACTTCATTGTTTAATTTACCAAAGTATTTTTAAACATAGGATCAGGATCCCCTCCCACATGGTTTTCTTAAATGGTAAACAACCTTTCCTCCTTCTTCTTCAAAAGTGGCTCGGATTTTTCTTTATATGCGTTTTTTGTGGTAAGCCTTATGATGACACATACCTTATAGTTAGCCCGTGTAATAAATACAAATATGTATATATTTAAGCATCATTACGTAATTTATTTTTCATTATGCCATTCTCGAAGGCGAAAAGGAATAAGTATTTTTTCTCTCGGTTGCCATTTTTCAAGCATCATTATGACATAATACAATGGGTCTTGGTTTGAAAGCATGTGAGGAGTAATATGTATTGTGTGATCCTTTGATAGGTTAATGGACGACGAGGAGGGAATAAATAATATTTTGAAGAGGAAACCATGCTTGTTTTTTCAGCGATATGCATTAAAAGTATTGTTTAAAATACTGCTAAACCAGTTTTTTGGCACTTCGATTATGGAAACAGAGACATCCTAGTCGAGACCCATGTATGATCAAATAAAACGCCTTCTTTTATAGTTTAGGTTGACAAGATAATAATACTTGAATCGCCGTTTTCTCCTCTCAATTACCTCGCAGCTTTTGGCATGATGTGATTTGGAACATATGGTCAACATCAGAAGTATGCCATTCCATATAATTCATAAGGTGATGCTTGATACAGTACATAAATATATATATAGCAGAAAAAATACAAAATTACTTTTTGGTCCGTTGAGGAGACACTTAATGTTATTCGATTTCGTTTCAACTTTCACAAGATGTACTAGGGTAAAGTCCTAGGGGATGCTCGACTCTCAAATCCGAAAAATGTGAAGTAAAAATTACCCATTTATATAAATATATATATATATATGAGAATGCTTCTTCGGGCTTAATTATCTATGTATCGTTTACTTTTCACACATGATGCAAACACCAAGATGGCTTTGGTTGTCCTGAATCATCATAACAAAGTATCTTATTTCATGGCTAAAAATAACCTGTGGGACTTGCACTCTGTTTATTTACTTTAAGGTCTAGTGATACTAGTGTTTATTCAATTATAGGTTTAGGAGTCAATAATCCCTTCACCCACGCCTTTTTTTTCTCTCGAGGACTCCATTAACATGAATATATATTTCAGGTGCAAGTCTTTATGCTAGGACTTGAATGCACCAGAAACCCTCGTTGTGCCTACATGTACATTCAACTATTGCCTTGATATTATGCCCAAGAGACATAAAATTTGTTTTCTTACATAAAATTACTAGGGTTTTATATTTAAAGAATATAATTAAAAATCCTTTAATAAATTATATAATAAATTAAATGGACATGCTAATAAAAGATATTCAATCTTTTTTTGAGTATCACTGTATTAATGAGATCGTTGTTCTTGTATATAAAATCGGCATGATTACAAAATTATTAATTCAAATATTAGATAATGATGGCCGCAACCCATAATTTATTTCCATTCCTTTTGGAACCATCAGCATCTTTTTGATGAAGTTTGTGTGTTGTATTTATTTAAAATTCTGCTGTTGAGGACTGCAAGAAATAATTTCCGAAAAAATATTAACAATTTATAAAAATATGAAACCATTGTATGCTATATGATAAAATTGTATTTATTACATATATATTTATGAAGAAAACCAAACAGAAACATTGTTTGCATAGTAGTTTGCATACTTCATATCCATTTATGATTCAAATCGAGTGGACACAAAAAACAGGACTTTTTTCAAAACGTGATTTATTGAAACAAAATGGAGAGCGAATAAAAGACAGTTTTCATTATGAAATAAATTTCTTACTTCACTCGCGGCCTCCATCCATGTAATTTAAAAATCCATTGAATGAACTCATCCAATACTGCCTATTAATTTTATTGTATTAAAACAACATCTCATACACAAATAAATAATGAATGTTAATTTGTTTCATCATTCCTGACGATGAAGGAATCATCAATCGAACTACAAGTTGTGTATTGTCGGTCCCAATTATTCAATCCGGTCCAATTCAGTCTTAAGAACGGTCCTTGCATAGGCGTAGGAGACAGTGGGGCAACTGCCCCCCAAAATTCGGATGAATGCTCAAATTCGGGCAAATAGTTTGATATTTTTGGGCATTTTAGTCCCAGAAAAAAAATATGAAACCATGAAAACAAACAGATTGTAAATTTTAAACCAGAGCTTTCCATCTTTATGTGACTTAAATTCACGTTTAGATTTGTACCCCTTCCCCCTTGTGAAGAAAAAATACGCTCAATAGGAGGTCGAGACAAAGCTTATGAGAAAATATGAAATTCAATTTGTTACACATTTAAATTAATAATTTTGGCAGAAAATATGTAAATCGAACGTAAAAGTTAGACGATTGTACTTTGTGACTACGTAGTAAAAGAAACACAAAAAAAAGAACAGAATAACAAATTTTAGTACTGTGATAGTAATAAAGTTCTTCTCGGAGATAATTTTAAGTGAGCATACCTTGTAGAGTTTCGGCAACGTTGTTTATCGAGTTACTAAGCTACACTTTTCTCCATAGAGGCAAATCTCTGCTTATTGTATTTGCCTGAGAATGCTTACAATTGAAAGATATCATTAACATAATGTTTTACTTCACTAAGTTACATCAAATGAATTTTAGGTTTTGGTCATGATTAAGTCAAGAAAGAAGCTAAACAGAAGCAGAGTAAGATGTTCAAACTATGGGAAATAAGTCGATAGCGACTACAAGAGGGAATACGTGTCAAGAGTACATGGAAACGAAGAACAAATAATTCTTTTGTCGATCAAAAGCAATGTCTAAATGGATAATTTTAAAAGTCAACAAAATGTTTGGTCCATCTTGATACTACCCATATATACATGGTCCATAAGAACAGACCCTACCATAAAATTATTGTGCCCATATTGTATATCGCACAACAAAACATCCCTCAAGAGTCCATGAAGAAGACAGATTAGTGGTTGGACAGCAGTCAGACATAAACCGTGGAAATCATATAGAGCATTTATATTTTTGATACAGAGATATCCCTTGGCTTGCCACAAGACTAAACTCAAATTGGGGGCCCATCGTCAGTGACTTTCACAAGAAATTCAAAATGAAATACTGTACATAGATTGCATCTTATTTAGTACTGAAGGAAATAGATAAAATGTTTGGGAAGCAGGCAAGTTCAGTCTTATTGTGGATGAAAAATCACACGTGGACAACCGAAAAAAAAGTGGGAGTGTGTTTGCGCTAAGTAAACTATGGACAGCCTACAGAAGCTATGTCCACAACGGGTAAGACACTGTTACAAATTGTGATTGAAGTGATTAACAGCTTAGAGTTACGCGTTGAAGATATTGTGGGTCAATGCTATGACGTGGCATTCAACATGTCAGTAAGGAAAAGGAAGTTGCAAAACCCAGAGCAATGCATGTCCACTGCTATGGCGACCTGCTGAACCTGACACTACAGGATACATTGGAGAAATATACAGTTACCAGAAAGGCTTTAGGTGCCATCCAGTGCATTCAAAACTTTTTCAATTCTCCAAAGCGTAAAAATGTTATGTTAAATGCCAGCTGACCTAGAAGCTATACCATACACTAAGCTAAAGTCTCTTACCGAAACTCGCTGGTCTTGCAAATGGGAGGCTATTAAAGCCATTGATCTGCAACAAGAAAAGTATAACTTCCCTGTTGAAGCTGTCGAAAATAAAGGTGCCAAAGGAGCTGGTGAAGGAAATGCTGGAGTACCAGTTCCTTCTGGAACTCCACACACTTTAGGGGATTTTATCAAACACCAATTCCTTGACTCAGTACTTCAGGATAGAAGTGGACGTGATGACCGCCAAAGCTATATGCGATGCCATCATGAAGACTCTCTATGGGCGTGGAAATGAAGAAATGTATTTTCTGGTTTGAGAAATGGCTAAGAAAATCGTCAAATACCACCAGGGAAATGGCTGCAGAAAGTGATAACGTTAAGACATCAAGAAGAAAGAAACATTCATCAAAAACACTGAAAGCCCTGGTAGGACATTTTTCTAATGAAGAATCCATCCATTTCTCTTATACCGATGTCCAGAGAGAAATAATTGAAGTATTGTATGATGTCATAGACAGGGTGACATAGAGTTTCTGAATTGAAAAAGAGATATGCAAGTAATTCAATAACATCTTGATGTTATTTGCTGAGATTGTAATGGGAGAAAGAGTCGAGGAAAGCTTCAAACTTGTGTCAAACTTCTATAATGTAGATGAAGACTTCCTGATGGCAAAAGCTGCAATATTCTATAATTTGGAAGATGCCAATTTCAATGCAACAAATGAAATAGTGAAGAATCTTAGCTCAAACTCCCTCTCTGAAACTTTGCCGCATTTCACTAAGATTTCAAGAACTTAGCTACAATACCAGTAACATCATGTTCAGCAAAGATATATTTTTCCTTGTTTGAGAAGACTTGTTTGAGCCAGGACTTTTGAACTCCTTTGACATGAAAGGCGTTTTGATAGTGGACATCAATACAATAATAGATGATATTTGGGAGACAAAAAGGAAGGAACAACATGTTTTCTAGTGTCTTCTGAAATTCATATAATGTGAAGAATAATGTAATATCACCAAAAAATATTAATCTACATAGCTTTCTTAATTCGATTATTTTTATTACAGATTTAACAATTCTTGCTTGAATTCGGGCAAATTGAATATTGCCCCCTCCCAAGTCAAACTCCTCCCCTACGCCTATGGTCCTTGGATCGGTCATTAGGACTGTCGGTCCTTGGGATCGGTCCTTAGTTGACAACATGGTGTGAGTTATGACGTCATAAAACAACTATTTTTCCTTTTTTTAAGGACCGACAAAAAGGACTGGATCAGACCGACTGACACAATACGAACTTCAAGACGTACAGCACAAGAAAACAGATATTAACTTCAGAATGATATTATAAGTGAGTTTTGAGGAACTTCCATGATGTTATTATACCTACCTAATAACCAATGAAATATCTGGAAAAATCTCCAGAAGGCGAAGAACAAAAAAATAGACTTCCAGTCGATCCAGAGGTTCAGATCCAGGAAAGATGGTATTGTTTGGTGTCCTTATGAATTACATCCCATATTAATAATTGAAGGGGAAATATAAAAGTAAATTGTTCTACTTATGAATAGTAATATGAGACATTTTACAGTGGGCTAAATTTACCTCTTGAAATCATGGTATATTTGGATAAGTAAAAATAAGGGCAATTTCATTATACCTTCAAATATTGAATATATAGAGATATTGTTTAGAGAATTATGAAAGCTATTAGTCGTTAGGTAGCATTTTATATTGACTAGAGTCTCTTATCATAAGGCACTACTTAAAGCTGACAGTGGCTATTTTTGCCTATAGGGTTCGATTGAGTTGAATATTGAATTAATTGATCTACCTCATTGAAAGGATCGTAGCTTCAATTGAGTTCTTAAAATTACTCAATCGAAACTAGGACTTATTTAAGTAGATTGATCAATTTTGACCTTACCCTCTAGGGAGGATTTCCAACTCCCTTAATCATGAATAGTGAAGTATCAATTTTGTCACTTGGATTTTTTATGTATGAAATTGGATCAGTAGGCTTATTGTATGTAATGCATATAAAAATATAATTAAAAAATGGCTTGTTTAGAGATTTTTTATTGAATAATATGTGACTATTGCTTATATCAATATCTCTTCATAAGAAAAAATATTTTTCAAAAGCATAGTTTGTTAAGGAACATCGATATATATATATGTATCAGAGCTGCGACTACCGAATGTAAATCGGTATTCGATACTACCGATGGTAGATTTCAAATACCGAACCGATTATATGATATTCGGTAGAAAATACCAATATCGTACCGATTGACAATAGGTACCATATATTTGAAAGTATGGCTTTTGTGACATTCACATAGAGACAAAAGATATAGAGAGCTTATTCCCTTCAATAGCAGAAAAAAATCGTTCAACTGTCGCTTTGCCCAACTTGTGAAGAACTTGAACTTCGCAAAATAATAAACAACTACAAATTATAGTATTATGGAGCATATACATAAATATACATTCAATATAAGCTATGCTATGCTTTGAATACTAGAGTACCTGAAACTGTATTTAATATCGGACAATACGAGACAGTGAATGAAAAAAAATCCATTTCCTACAAATCCAAGTACATATATATTTTAAATAAGATTAGTATGTATAAACTTTCAAATAATCTCTAATAAATTATAACAAATAATTCACTTATTTGTCCTTTGTTATAAATTGTCCGATATTAAATGCAAATGAAAAAAAAGTGCAAATACATAAATGAGTTTCTCTCTCTTTTAATCTACCGTACCGAATATCGATCGATACTCTAGATATAAATAAAATCTACCGAATACCGATATCGATCGGTAGAAGGTATATACCGAATACCGAACCGGCGGTAGATTTTTCTACCGAATCTCAGCTCTGGTATGTATATACATATACATACATCTTTATTTGTGTCCTTGGAACCAAAACTTTCTCATAAAGCCTCAATGATGAAAAGAAGAAGGGTTAACGAATAAGATTTCTCTTTCTCTCCCTTTCTTAATTACTCTCATTTAACTGTATTATTATGCAAAAAGAAGGACCTTGCTAATTTCCCAAGACACACTGTTACTTTTGACAAGTAATCTATGTAGGTTAATGACACTTTTCATACACCTTTTTACTGTAATATACATGTACTTTTAGTGAGAATATTAAGGGTCATAAAATGAATTCTTTGGGGGGATTTTTTAAAGTTACACTGAATGAATTAAAGCATTTATCACCTCTTCAACTGCTTATATCCTTAGATGCTTGAATACTAGGCTGAATGGCTTTAACATATTTTTTCTCCGTAATAATACATATTGTTTTTAAGATTTAAAAAAGTCTTCTTAGGCAATGCAATTAATTTAAAGGGTTTTTGAATTGGATCAACATTTATATCAGGGTTAAGTCGTATAACTGACCAAATAAGATAATTCAACTTCATTTGAAAGTATTTTGTTACATGTGAGGTTGGTGCCGTGGTTTTGTTTGCCTGGATCATCGGGTTTCTTTGTCGTCAGCACCATAAAAGTGTTACAAAGTGTACAGGCTTGCTATTTATAGAAAACCATTTCATCATAATGGCTGGTGATGGTCAAGACATAATAACAAAGAGATATTTTAGAGCAGATTTTCCAAGAGGTTCAATCCATAAATGAATCATGGACTTATGCCTTGTTCTACCAAATATAATCTTAAATTTATTTTGGCCTTCTTAATATAAATATATTATATTTGTAACTAAATATCAGCTAAACATTGGCATTAGTTGTATGATAAGTAGAAATTAAAGGATTAAATACTAGGTTTATGATGTATAAAGTGAGACATTCTGTAACTTTAAACTTCTTTTATCCAGAAATGATTCCTAATTAAAACTGTAAATAGAAGTAGAGAAATACTAACTCTCACTCTTTTTAGTTGTTTGTATCCCTGTCTTCCCAAAATTGGGACCATGGCAGAGTCGACGATTTGTAGTGCTACAGTATGTTCCATCATCATTCTAGTTTTGGGATAACAAAAAGGGAATATTTTTGAAAGGTGATTGGTTGAATGCATAGGAACATAAAGATATAGCGAGCTTATTCCCTTCAATAGCAGAAAATATCGTTCAGCTGTCGCCATTGTCCAATAAAAACAAGTAATTTGTACTACGTCATCGTAAGTAGATCATAAAGATAGAAAGATTATTTATATTGAGCCATATGACGTATTGCTCTGAAGAATCCAATAAGCTCTCTAAGTTTATATCTCTATAGATTAATAAAAAAAAGGGAGGGAATAATGAAAAGGGAGGATATAATAAAAATTCGTTGGTTGGTGTATAAAACATCACTTCACTCGTGGCTGTTGAGGTGCAAACATCATTTCGTAAAGAATCATTTCAAAAACCCATACAGTGTCTTCTCATGGACCATTACCCTAATCATTTGGGAATCCTTTAAAAGGCTCTTCCAAACTCACTTATTAATAATGAAGCAATTGTTCATACGGAACTATTAGCAAAATATAAATGAAAATTTAGCTAACAACGACATAATAAGTTTTTTTGGTGAGTCTTTTTGATATCCTATCTATATTCTCTATGGTAGTTAACCATTCCTTCAGATGTCAATTGAGGAGGAAGATCCAGAAGGAGGAAAATAACAGTTGTATTTGTTTCAAGATGTAATTGAGTCTCTCTTGCACCCATTAGAATATAGGTAAAGGGATATGTGCACCACAACGTGTAACCGTATTCCCAAGGACATGAAGAGGAGGAGGAGGACAATTTGGTTTGCTCGTCATGTTTAACTTTGTATTCCCTCATTCTTGCCACAATGTGGGTGTGTAAAGGTGTTGTTGTTGTCTCTCACTCCAAAGTCAGAATGCATTAACTCTTCGGTTGACAAACAACTAGAGGAGCTTTACTTATCTTACTCTAAATCAATGTATTATATGCTAATTACTGGATAAAAAAGGAGGGTGAGATTAAAATAATCTAGATCTAGAATAATTGCTACAGCAATATTTTTTCTTTATATTCTTGTTTCAAGAGTATATGCTAGTGGTATGTATTCCCAAAAGGCACCTCGCCTTTTGGTAATACGCATATACATTACGTAATGGATATGAAAAAACACAAACAAATTGCAAACGAGCAGGAATAAAGCAAAAACCACGAAATTAATAAAACATACAAAAAAAAACCTTTAAGAATGACTTCGGTTAAAATAGTACCATGGGATTTTTCTTACGCTTCTTAGATGTGACGAGAGCTTATTATAAATTGAATGATCGGGAGTAATTCGTCCTTCCACCAACCTTTGAGATTCCTTCATAGGTCTCTCCTAATTCGAGCAAAGATTTCGTTTGCTAAAGCAGTAAAATATAATAAATAACATCAAGTAAAGATTTATATAACTACTTACGATTGTATTAATGGATAAACAACTTTTTTTTTAATAAAAGATGATTAATATTATATAGTATATATATATGTATATATGTATATATATATATATATATATAGATATATATATATATATATATATATATATATATCTATATATATATATATATATTATATTATATATACTAGCGGATGTTACCCGGCGCTGCCCGGTATTTTTCAAATTGACAAAAGTCTTCGGAGTAGAAAAAAAAATTATACGAATAATTTTAGTGATGTCAAAACAAGTGATTTTTCATATTAAAATCAGTTCCTTAAAAAGTTGTCATTGGGTCTTCATTGACATTTTTTCGTTTTTTTGTTCCTTAAGGCTGGGAATTTAAACATCGTAAAAAGAAATTATTTTAAAGTCATTTCATAGAGAACATATTTGTATGCCTATGTTATTTCTTATGAAAAGTAGTTCCTTAAAAAGTCATCACTGCCATTTTTTCCATAATCTATTCCTTAAGGCTGGCTATTTAAACTTCATAAAGAGAAATTATTTTTGAAGCCATTTCATCGAGAGCATAGAGTGCTGAAGATATGTATGGTATTTGGGGGGAAAGACAGGGACAAAAAAAAACTTAATTTTTAGTAATCATATGAAAAACGAATTTTCCGGGAAAACTCAAATAAATAAAAGCACGTTCTACAACCTCAGTCTCCTCCACAGAAAATTTGGTCATAATCTAACGTGGCAATTTTAAAAATCGACAAAAAACGGTTTGGCGCATTAAATAAACATGGCGATGACGAATTTTCCAGGAGATGGCAACCCCACTAAAACACTCCCTGAGCTCTCAAAACTATTCATTGAAAATTTCGTCAGATCTAATGAACCGTTCGGGAGATATAGGGAAACGAACGAACGGAATTCTTTTTTATTAGTATAGATATAGCGTATGTTACTCGGCGCTGCCCGTGATTTTCTAAATGGACAATAGTCTGGAAAAAAAAAAATCATACGAATAATTCTAGTGATGTCATTGTATGTGAATTTTCATATTAAAACCATTTCCTTAAAAAGTTGTCATTGAGTCTTCATTGCCATTTTTTCCGTTTTGTATTCCTTAAGGCTGGGTATTTTAAACACCGTAAAAGAAGAAATCACACGAATATTTCAGTGATGTCATCGCATGTGACTTTCATATTAAAATCAGTTCCTTCAACAGTTGTCATTGTGTCTTCATTGCCATTTTTTCCGTCTTATATTCCTTACGGCTGGGTATTTAAACATTGCACAAAGAAAAAATCACACGAATAATATCAGTGAAATCATTGCATGTGATATTTATATTAAAACCAGTTCCTTAAAAAGTGTCATAGCTCTTCATTGCCATTTTTTCCGTTTTGTATTCCTTACGGTTGAGTATTGAAACATCGTAAAAAGAAGAAATTACACGAATATTTTAAGTGATGTCATCGCATTAGATTTTTCATTTTAAAATCAGTTTACTTAAAAAGTTATCATCGGGTCTTCATTGCCATTTTTCCGTTTTGAATTCCATAAGGCTGGTATTTAAATATCATAAAAAGAAGTTATTTTTAAGCCATTTCATAGAGTGCTAATGTTATTTTCTAATGAAAGTAGTTTCTTAAAAAGTCGTCATTTCATCTTCGTTGCCATTTTTTCCGTTTTGTATTCCTTAAGGCTGGGTATTGACATCACTCTCCATCTTTAGGCATTATTAAAATTCGATTAGCACGATGTTTCAATATTAAAAAATGTTTTTGTTTTTTCACAAAAGTTAAATTTGGGGTGACATACAGGGACAGAAAAAAAGTATTTTTGAGTAATCATGTAGAAAACGAATTTTCTGCAAACACTCAATACAACAAAAACACGTCTTATTACCTCATACTCATCCACAGAAAATTTGAAAAATCTAACTTGGCAATTTTTAAAAATGACAAAAACGTTTTGGCGAATAAAATAAGCATGGCAATGACGCATTTTCCGGAGTTGACAACCCCACTAAAACACTCCCTGAGCTCTCAAAACTATTCACAGTAAATTTTGTCAAGATCTAATGAACCGTTCGGATGATACAGGGAAACGAACGAACAAACGGAATTCTTTTTTTATTAGTATAGATATTTAACAAAACGATAATAACGATATTTTTTGCATAAACAGGCTTTCCAACATCAAAAAGCATCCTTAACAGAATACACAAGTACACTTGGATGATTTATGACCCTAGCTACTAGTTTTCTTCTTTTTGCTAGTCTTTTGTACTCATTTGGTATCGCATCTCGCCTCAACATCCGACAAACGTCTGCAAGCATGAATGGATTATATATTCCCTTTGCTCATCACTCACAGATACACAATTTTCTGGGGAAGAGTCCAGGTGAGAGTGAAGAAAGTAGATTTTTAGGGACATGTTGTATACTTGTTAATCATAAGCTAAAGTTTTTAATCAAGTCCAGTTGAATCTGTAAAGACGACATCAAGAAGAATCAGTTCGCGCTTTGTGTAAGACATTTTTGCTTCCTGGCCGCAGTGATTGGCACTTTGGTCAGTCTCGCCGAACAGAATAAGCAACTATAGCTCTGCTATTCCATTCACCCAAAAAGCGGCAGTATTTGGTTTATCCACATTGAAAACCAAGCACAATTGAAATGATCTTCAGGCCACAAAGGAGTCATTCCTGCTGATCATACTTAATGTTTTAAATTTATCATAAGATTCCTTTATATGATGAACATGGCCAATGAGGGTAGAAGTTAGAACAGTGCCTATGTGAAGCAGGAAAGTATCTAAACTTGCATTTGATAAGTCGATGAAGTGGCGCCAATCCCTGGGATCATAGTTTATATCAGGAGCTTCCATCAATTGTGATATTCTATGTGCAAAATACGAGGTCACCTTCCTGGAAAAAAATGCTTCAAGGTCGTTTCGTCGAGTGCGGAAGATATGGCTATGGAAACATTCGCTGCCAAGAGCTTTCACTGTTGCAGTCTTGGTCCCGGCAACTTAGCCTTGGACTTAGGCAGATACTGATCACAAACCAAATCGTTCAGTTTATCATACGAAACTCGCTAGATTCAACATGTGATGGACTGAAGTGAGGATCTACACTTTTTGGTGGCACAGATGCTGTCAAACCCTCATCATCAGAGTTTTCTGCATGTAAAGTTCACAGAGATACGCAAAGCATCAAAAGTACAAAATAAGAGTAGAAATGAATATAGAGCAAAAATGATGAGATAGGAAATATTTGATTCAGCAATGAACCTTGAAAAAGCTAGGATCACACAAAATTAAGACTATCTTTCTCATATAAGTTCATTGATTGTGACGTATCAAAGCATAAAATCCACCCAAACCAAAAACTAACTGCACGTGTTACACAAAATGTAAAGCCAGTTTTTGTAAGAAACCAACTTCAGCTCTCTACTTTGTATTAAGGAAGTATTCTTAATAAAAATATGGGAAGTCTTTTTAGCTACTTCTAACCTTGTATCTGAATGCTAATGAACTAAAGTTATAATCCTTGTATCATTTTTTTTCAAGAAAACACTCTTTTGTTCGTTTGCTATTTAAAAAAATACATAAAATACAAAGGAAGTGAGCAATAAAAACATAATTAAACATTAATGCTTTATTAAATATTGTACAAGATTATTTATTTGAAGGTAAAACAGACACCAGCTATTCCTAGGAATTGTAACATTCCTTTACATTTAAACATCATGGTTAAAGTGGTTGTGTGTTCTAGGGAATGGGCATAGATCGTTAATTCGATTCTGCCTTGGATCCAAGTTTCATTCGTACTTTTGGACCCTACACTCAAACAAAAAACAAATTATAATGCACTCACATATTTGGCCCTTACGGCGCCCATATGTTCGCCCTTCGGGTATGGGTAGTTTGTGAGTGAAACAGACCTTAAAGAATATAAGAGAAGAGAAAGAAAATAATTTTCTGTTTTATACAAACATCCTCATGAAAAGTTTGACTTTGTACAAAGAATATTTTGTTGTCTTATTTTTACAGAGCTACTATAGCCCTAGCCTTCATGGCTACTAATATAAAAAACATGTATCTTTTTAGACAAACAAATAATTATATAATAATAATAAATATTAATTAAAGAAAAAAAACAAAAACAAATATAAAAGTAAATATTTTTTCAATTTTCATAAATACATTAAACTTAAGGAGCTATAAGGATCTAGACAACTCTGCCATTGTCTTTGCTACCCTCCGAGCACTTGATAAGGTGCATGCCTCTCTTAATGGCTGTGACAAGCTCCAGGCCTTTGAAAGGTTAACAGCAGCGACACAGTTGGTAGAAACGGGTTTCTTGAGGCATAATGTAGCACTACGGGTGATCTCATCGAAGCCCTCGAGAATCCTCTCCATGGGACAACTGTCACATTCATAGCCTTCCAAGCAGATATGGCAGCCTGCTTCACTAAGATCTCATTTACAGATGGAAGATGTGACCTGTCGAGAAGGTCAACCACACGCAACCGATCTGCTCTTTGAACTCCCAGCAAGATAAGTGCGAGATCGTTGATGGCAAGTTGTGCATCTGAGCTAGTCTTTGCCGTTGTAGGGGTGTGAGGGGGTTCAGCAGCAGACGAGAATTTTGCACTTCTAGTCACCCAAGCAGACGTACGAAGTTTCCCGATAACTATGGCTCTAGCTATCTCGGTCAGCAGTGGCCCTCGCAATACCGTAGTGCAGAGCCGGCGGATGACTCCGATTCGTTTCCTGACATTCTGAATAATTTTTTCGTGGTGGGGTCCAAATGTCAGGTTCCTGCTAACAGTTACCCCCAAAAGGTCGAGTGTAGCGGTCGAAGGAGTGTCTGGAGCACCCAGACGTAACGTTTGGGTTTCCCAACGTTTAGGTGGAGTCCATTGATATTAGAGTACGCCTCCAACGCCTTCGATGCCGAGCCCATAGCGAAGTCGACCTGTTACCAGGATGGAGCCGGATGACAATAGAAGTATCGTCGGCATATAGCAGTACCTAAAGCTGAGCTTCTGGATTGACAGCTACTCTCAGGTAATCAGTTAGGTCAGCCGTGAGAAGAATGAAAAGTAGGGGGCCAAGCACAGAACCCTGTC
Organism: Caligus rogercresseyi; assembly: GCA_013387185.1. NCBI lineage: Eukaryota > Metazoa > Arthropoda > Copepoda > Siphonostomatoida > Caligidae > Caligus > Caligus rogercresseyi. Next base: position 7,077,243 of record CP045894.1, read on the forward strand.
TGACGCCGTACTTTATGTTCAGGAAATTGGACCGTTGGCCGTTCCAATTCACCTGCTGTCGCCCTCCTGTTAGGTAGCTGAGTATCAGCTTTTTGGTGGGCCCCACCATCCATTGGAGCTTGGCCAGAAGTATATCTTTTTCCCTAGACTCTTCGCCTTGTCCTGTTCTCGCATGACTGCTCGAGTATACGGTTGAAGCCTAACATTTGCGTTTGGAGTGGTGTATCTTCGAAGAGGAGCAGCAACATCCAAGGCAGCTGTGATGGTTGTTTTATGTGAAGATTGATGTCATTTACGTTGGATGAGTCAAGAAGGGCTGCCAGTCCCAATTGAGAAGGAAAAGCTCTAGTGCAGATACGTCGATTGTGGACCAGTGCGTTCCTCCTTGTTTCTTTTACAATCTGCTTAGGAGCTCTTTCGGACGAGATCGTTGCAAGAAGCGGTGCATGGTCAGAGAGAGCGTCATCGAGTACTTTTACGTGAATGTTTGTATTTCCTCGAAGGTATACGTGATCAATGGTGGAGGTACGGTTTTCCCCATTGAAAACGCCATTAGATCGAAAAGTTGGACCTGTCGGTTGCAATTGAAGTCCGAGTTCCTCATAGTAGCCCTTCCAACGTTGCATTAGCTTTTTCTTGTAGTAACCGCGGTCGTCATATCTGTAACGTCCAGATTGAAGTCTCCTGCGACAATCATCTCTTTCACTCCATGAGTCAAGGAGAGCACTTTCAGTGTATTTCCTATCTCATCCAGTTGAGTTGTCTCGAAAACTAATCCTTTGTCAGAGATGCTGTTTGAGAGTGACGTAAACTGCCTGTAAATTCCTACGTACAGACGCGTTCCTATTTTAGCAGCGACAATGGGCAGATCAGACGGCTTTGGGATCTGCTCAGCTTGTAGGGCCTTAGCAACGAACATGACTGTTCGACGTCTTTTCGACTTACGGACACACGGCAGAAGAGTATCAAAGCCTGATATAATGGGCACGTCGTCTAGGCAAGCCTCGGTTTCAGTCGCAATAATCACATTAGCTTTTGTATCTAACGCTTTCGATGAGAGCGCTAAAAGTTCGCAGGTGGCGAGGCCGTGACAATTCCACACTAACACTGTTTTAAGTCACATGAAATGCTTTTTTCTTTTTCTATTTCTCTAACTCCTCCTCTTCCTTTTCTTTTTTCCTCTCTTTACCTGAAAAGTAGGTAGTATAATCAGACAAGGTCTGAATTTTTCCATTTCTGGTCCCATCACTATGCAATAGTTTTATTAGGTCCGTCTTGACCCAAGGATTCCATAGGTACCTTCAAAGTTCAAATCTGATCATAAATGTGGGAGGAGATAGCGTGCGGACATACAGACGGACAGAGATTGGGGAATTATTATATCTGGCTAAAAAATGTAAATAAAAAATTCTTTAAAAACTAACGATTTAAAGTTTCTCTGCAAACAAAATTTATAAACGAGATTCATCCGAAAATAAAAAGATAAAAAATTGTTGATATTTATTCCTGTTAATTTTATGTAAGAATTTTTTTTTTGTATTGTTTTGACACTGAATATTTGAGTGCATGCTGAGTCGTCCTTGGAGCAATTATCTTAAAATAACGATAATAACCATCACAACCGTATTTACTAGCGTCAAATCGATATCATCAGTTTTATATAGATTAATTGATTAGCGTTTTCATGGCTTGAAAACCAAAAGCTATAAAAAAGATATGCAAAATAAAAATAAAACAGGTCTTATTGAAGTGAGATCATTCATTCAGGAAACAAAATAAAAAGGAGAAACTGGGAACATGAGTAAGAACATAAATAACAGATTGCATGGAATCGCTTTTATTGACTCATCAACTATTTTGGCGCATAACTTAAGATAATATCATACCATAAACAAAAGAATATTTGATGCAAAGACCTATCAATAAAATATATAAACAAAATATTGTATACACAGTTATAAAATGACTGAAAACAGATTTCCAATTTGTCAAGAATAGGGATGATACTGAGACGAAACAGCAAAAGACTCGAGACAAGTACGGCGTTCCATTAAAAGAGAGTGCGACCTAAATAGAATTATTATATTTTAACCCAAATATTTTAACACATTTTTATTTTTATAAATTATTTGCAGGAACTAAAAAAGGCAGATAATTATCTGATAACTTTGTATCCTTTTCACCCCTGCACAAGAGGATTAAAAGCAAATGGTGAAGTTGACATAGATCATGTGCCTTTTAGCCACATTTGCATATTTTGTACGTCAATTATTTTCCTCCTGCATCAGTACTATCTACTACAATAATATCAATCTAATCAAATATATCTTGTAGATCTCTACATAAATTATTATGCAAATTATTTCGTCCAAATGTAGAGAGATGATACTCGCTTATGTCTCTTTTGGTTCCTTGTAAGTGATGATCTCCCTACAAATCCTTTGGATTTGCGAATGTGGCTGAAAGGATAGCCAAGATCCTTTTTCTTGAATGTGATTTGCGAAAGAAAGGAAGTGTCAAAATAATTAAAGCAATTGGCATTAAGTCGTATCTCCACTCGTGTGTGTGGGACATGTAAATTCAGATTTACAACTCCACAACCACAAAGTCTAGTTTTTAAAATGCCTCCATCCACGTCATTTACTTCTCACATATTGTTTATTATATTTTTAAAGGAAAAAAATACTTTATTTTTGATACATTTCGACAAAAATAGCATTACAGTTAATAGTCAATATTGTTTATTAATGTAAATATAATTCAGCAACTCTTGGTCCAATGTGAATGTTAATTTGTTTCATGATAAGTAGACCATCACTCGGAATATACGAAGAATTGATTTACCAACTGAAAAATATTCATGGGGAGTTTATGAGAACTCCAAGAATGTCCATCCATCCTTAACTGTGTATACATATGTTTTCATCATTTTTCTGTTTGCTCATACAGGGAAACCTATAACCTGGAATACAAACTCCCTCCTTTTTATGCCAAAGATTACCTACCTTCGTAAAAAAAGGAAAAGGGAGGGAGTTCCAAATAGGAACTCCCTTATTTTCCTTACGAAGGTAATGAAACCTATTATTATTATTATTGCTGACATCTTGTTATCAAAACCCAGGGAATACTATAACAACCTGGAAAGGGAACTCCCTCCTTTTATTGCCAAAGTTTAACTACCTTCGTAAAAAGAAGAAAAGGGAAAAGGAGGGAATTCTTGGACAATATAATGAAAGGAGGTACAAATATAGTCATTTAATGAGTTTTATATCGTGTAAATCCTATATTTAACTATTTATAATGGGAGACACCAACAGGTCCATTCCTTGTTTCTATTCTTAGAAATATAAAACAAAGACAAAATACCGTTAGAATTCGTCCTTTTCATTACTAACATTAAACATGACATTAAAGAACTCCTCTAAGGGAAATGGAAGCCATTAATTGCATTACACATCTTATTCTACTATCGCTTAGCTTATTCGTTCTTATGATAGCAATATTAAATCAAATACTAGCAAGCCATTGAACTCCATCGTACTCAGTACTCAAACCATTAATTTAATGATATGACATAGAATACTTCGTGAAATGAGTGGCCAATCCTCCATGCCGTCCCGTATTCCAATCATATTTGATGCTACAAACTCATTCCTCCTGTCATCGCACTGCATTCTAAATCAATCTCAGTTCCCTTGGCTCTTTGTAGGAAATATAATTATTCTTATTATTGACCGACCCCATTCCCCTTGTTGGAGACTGTAAAAAAAGAAATAATAATTTGGCAAATAATTTTCAACCTACACATCAGGGTATTGAACCCATTAAGGCAAAAAAAAGTACTTCGTTTTGTAAATCTTTCCAAGCTATTTGAGTTGGGTTCTTTACCCCTTGCCTCATTGCTGGTAATACGTATCTATATTAAAGTATAATTAATTCGTCTATTTAGATAACAAGATAAAAGCTCCTTATTCTGGACGTTTTATAGGCTTTTACAAATTGTCATATCTTATTAAAAAACAATTTATAGTCTTTTGCGAGTTTTTTTGGGCTATTTGTTTTGATAGAATTATATCCGTGTAGATAAAATTAAGCTTTAAAGCGTTAAAATTTGTTTTTATTAATTTAATTTTTTTAAATTGAATATATCAATGTTAATTTTTAAAGATTAACTACCTAAAAAGAAGACAACTTGATTTAACAGTGAGCATGAGTACTAAAGTGATTAAGAATCCGCTTCTGTCATTTTCTGAAAGATGGTTTGAATATAGAGTGTTCACTGGGGCACTTGAAGTTCGGGAAAAGTTCTTCTCTGGCCCACAGAGCCTCTGTAGATTTAGCCAGGATAACAGGGAAACGACGGTTAACTTTTTATTTGATTGCTCCAAGCTGCAGGAAGTTTATACCGAAACTGTAGAAGTTCTTCGCCTTCAATACAACTTTTATAAGCCAACGAGGGACCATTTCATAGCCTTTTACACTGTCAAATGGAGGCCGTCATTAACGCAATCATCATCAAAACCCAGCAAATTTTATATGCCAAACGAAGCTCCAATGACCACGACATTTCTGGCATTTCCAATATTTTAAACTTACATCTTTGTGTTTTACAAAAAAGTTTTTATTCAATTGGAAAGTGTTTTGATTACTTTTTAATATATTTTATGCTTTTTATTATTATTTGATTCCTGTTTTATCTGTCTAGTAGAATGTTCTTTCTGTCACGTCTATATCAATCTTTATAGAAATTAATAAAGTATCACCTTATGGTATATTGTTTTATAAATATAACTTTTTGAAAGACCCACTAACAATTAGCTCAATCTGTTGTGAATAAATCAACTTCATTAACAAAGTAATTTATTTCAATACAGTTATTTTCTTACAGTCCGAAAACCCCCAGAACAGTATCCGGTATCAGCCGGTAGAAGACTGATACTAATGAATTAATATATTTCTGGTTTGCTATGAAGCCACGGTTACCTCAGCGACCGACACAATAAACCTTCTGCCTCGAACTTGTCTCCTGATAATAAAATTTACTCTACTTTTATGTGTTTTTAAATTTCCCAAATTCTTGTTTGCCTTCTTGTTTTTTTTTTTTTTATCAGTACTTTTAACCCCCCCTTTCCATTCCCTCCCAGAAAAACATTTACTGTCCATGTATGATTGAATGTTGCTTAAAAATTTGTACAAATATCTATCTTATATATTTTATATTCTAATGACTACTTTGAGAGATGATTAAATAAATAATAATAATAAATAATATATTTATTTTTTAATGCAGCTGTCATCATATAGGTGAAAATAATAAATTTGCCAATTTTAAATTGTATTCAATTTATCGGAAATTGTTAATCGGACAAACAAAATATCATTTAGTTATGTTGTTAAGTGGATCAAATCGACCACTAAACAACAATAATATTTATCTAAAATATAGCTTTATATCTTTGAAGCCATATCATTTATGCACAATAAATATATAATCTTATTTTAAAAACATAAATGATATTATCATAAAGTTAAATTTTTATAACATGCTTCGTTATTAAATGTAACCATTTTTTTAACTCTTGGAAGGTGTATACATGCAGTCTAATAAATAATTACTGGGGTCCTTATTTTAAATTGTCTCCATGAAGAATATAGTAATATGACATAAAAAGATTTCACTAAAAACCAATGAAATTAGCTTTCTATGGCCACATGTGTGTGAGGAATATATTTATTTATTAAATATTATCTCAATTGATTGATGGCCGTTTCTATTTTATTATTTTTCATTTGCATAAGAGGAAAACCATGTGTTCAAAATAAAGATTACCTTTTGTTGTTTAGATATCTGACAGAGCAAATGGGATGTGAGTTTTTTTGACAATCATCTTATTTATCAAAAATATAATTATTTGGCTGTTTGACAAATTAATATTTAAAACTAAAAAAGGTAAATTGAAATCTAATTTGATTCCTTTTTTCATCCATTTTCTTCTAAATATATCTTACAACAACAACAAAAATTGAAATAATACAAATAATATAATTAGTTGAATACGAAAAAAAAAGAAGTTTTTCTGATATATTTGTTGCATCTAAAACATGTAGGACTAGCCTTATTGACCTTATTTCGAGGATAAAATTGACATCTCTTCCTCTTGCTTGACATAGCAAAGGAAGTGACAGTTTTTACTTGATCCTTGTGTCGATATAGTAGTCCGGCACTCTTAGAAACCTGGAGCTTCTGTACCTGTTTCCTTCTTTCAAGGCATTTAGATATAAGTGCTTTTTCTATCCGCTTCACAAACACATTCCTCTTGCGATTCGTGTGAAAATTCAAGGATTTATCTCTACAGTACCAATGCATCGTCATAGGAAAAATTATATTATGCAAGACGGCTAAGGACCAAGGGGCAATCATCCTCTTGACGTCTCTAGCAGATGTGAAATACTTTGATTAGCACTGTGGTGCAAAAATTAACCTGCTATTCTCTGCATTAAAAAGAGTAATAGATGCCTCTTCTCGCTACTTTTATACAAGATTAGTGGTTCTAAAAAAGTCTGCAGGTCAGTAAAGTCCGTTTTTGTTATTTGTATATTGGTTATTTTTCACTTGTTGATGTGATGAAGGGATTGAATGTGGAAGGCATTTTATTGGCATGAGAAACGGCTTACAATATTGCTTACCAACTCGAATTTATACACACTTTTATCATTTTTCATATATCTTTTCCATGATGGACATATACGATTGAAAACCACGTTGTTGAGGTATTTTGAAACAAAAAAATATATCTTCCGGTAGTAGTAGTAATGATATATTTCAGGGAACCTAAAACTCAAGAACAAAGCTTCGTCTATAAAAATTCCTAGCTCCATTGTCGAGCTACTAATAAACATAAAAAAAACACAGCAATAAAATTTTAAATAAATAATAAATACTTTAAATGAATAAACATTATGTTATATTTTTTTCCTGAAGATGTTTAATTATAATTCGGGTTGTGTTCTTCGCGATCCTCCTCGTCGAATACTTCATCCGCTTCTATTTCGGAATAAGAGTCCTCTAGAAGTAAATCTTACAAAAAGATATTTAGATGTGTCATACACAATCATTTTGCAAGAGCCGAATTGTTTAGTACTTTCTTATGCACCACCTTTATAACACATGGGCATCCAACGATATATTATAAATAATGTATATTTTTGCAATGTTTATTATGCTATGGCCTATTTCAGGTTCAGAAATTGGGTATCACAGAAGCCCATCAAACAAAGAAACGCTTTGTAATACATAAATATATTTTTTTGACTTAATTTCTGTTATATTTATATCTTGGGTCATTTGGACCCAAAGGACTAGCTTATCTTGGGTCATTTGGACCCAAAGGACTAGCTTAGTGTATTTTTATGTAATGTTTACATGGAAATGTTTGAGACATATTTTTTAGATTTTACGAAAATTGGGGACAATTTAGGAAAATTCATAAAAATCAAGCAGAAATAACGTCATTTAGATGGTTTTTTTGTGTGGAGAAGTTAAGCTCAACAACGGGTCATTTTGACCCAAAGAAAACAGGAGTTTTTCTTAAGCACCTACAACTCATAAAGTAAAAAAAAAAAACAGTTATCAGGTCAGGCAAATACTTTTAATGGTTCAAGTATGGCTCCTATTCCATAAAAAGACTCCATAAAATAATATAAATCATATTGTTTTTTTTCAGAGTTTGAAAAATATGCATAAAAAATTGTATATACATTTTGTTCAATCAGAAATGTAATTTTTAAATTGCTAATTAGAAGTATTCAAAATATTTTTAATTGTATCATGGATGCGCCATTTTGTACATAACGAGAGGAATTTTATCAATATTTAATAGTTTGCATTGATTGTCAACCATCTGTAACCTGAAAATGTTTTCTGAACTTGTGAAGAAATGGATCATCCAGCAGTTTGGCAAAAGTCCTTTTCCTTCTACAGAACGCCGATAATTTATACTTCACTTCAAGATCAGTGGAAGTGCGCCGAAGTCTTTTAGAATCTTACTTCTGGACTGTAGGACAAACTCGAGTTTATATGTAAAAAACAGATTCTATTGAGACTCTCATACGATGTGTCCAAATCTTTGTTGAAAATATAGCCGGGAGATGATCAAAAACGTTTGCAAAACTGTAATGAAGCGTGCGTCGTTCTCTATTCAGGCTGAAGGGTGCCATTTCCAGCAATTTTGCAAAGCTTCAGAAGATGTGACTTTTACAATATGATAATGTTAAACACATCATAAATATTCCTTTATTTTCCTTTAAAATGATGAATCTATGAGGAAATTTTACGTATTTCAATTACTTCTAATTCGCAACTTAAAATTTACGTTTCTGATGGAACACACTGTATAAATAAATGTATTTAAAAATCGATGTTATTGTCCAGTAAAAACTTTAAAATAATATTTTTTTTGTTGGCTGAAGTTGTCAAAAACCAAGTGGAAGTTTATTACTTACAACATATATTTTGAAGCAACAATATACTGATAAGAAGTTTATTAAACCTGACCTAAATATAGAACTCTCTTTCCTTGGCTTGAGCTATTTTTAGACTGAAGGGCGTAAAGATTTTTTTCCTTCTACTCTTAATGCTGTTGTTGTTCACGTAGATTGCTGCCATTTTGAATTCATAATTACCTTTGAGCGGGTAAACTACTTGACTCTAGAGTCTAAAAGTAATGTGCTCCTTTTGAGGAAGTTGGTGAAGGAAAAATTGATAGCCTTCAATAAGCATTACAGGTATGACTTTGAGGAGTTATATATATATATATATATATATATATTTTAATCACTGTTATATAGAAAAACATAGTTATAATATGAAAATATTAAATGGTTTTAATCAAATATTTTCCATCTGAAGCGGCAACTTTCCTCCATTTTTCAGGCAATATATAGCTTTCTCGAGCGAAGAATTATATTTCTTTTTAGGTGATCCAGTGATCGACTCGTTTTTGCATGCTGCCATATGCTGCCACTTCTCAATCTACCGCTCTCGATCGAGTACTAATCATGCAATCATAAGTGGTATTGGATAGTTATATCAAAATGATCAGTATCCGTAGCATAAATCTACAGCCAGATGTACTGATCTATCAGAATACCGAATATCATTTGGCCATCCCAGGTATTGTTATTGTTTAACTATTAATGAAAGTAGAATATATAAAAAATATATAATCCTATAAAATACGAAAATCATTCTTACTCGCATATTGGGCGCCTACGTCGCCCATATGTTCGCCCTTCGGGTATGGGTAGGTTTTGGAGCTAGTTTGTGAGTGAAACATACCTTAAAGAATATAAGAGAGGAGAGAGAAAATAATTTTTGGTTTTGTACAAACATTCCTCATAAAAAGTTTGAGTTTGTACAAAGAATATGTTTTAAGTCACATGAGACGCTTTTTTCTATTTCTCTAAGTCCTCCACCTCCTTTTATTTTTCTTTACCTTGAAAAGTAGGTAGTTCAAATCAGACAAGGTCTGAAAATTTTTATTTTCATTTCTGGTCCCATCACTTTGTAAATAGTTTTATTAGGGCCGTCTTGACTTAAGGATTCCATAGGTACCTTCAAAGTTCAAATCTGACCATAAATGTGGGAGGGGATAGCGTGCGGACATAGAGACGGACAGAGATTGGTGAATTAATATATAGATTATATATTTCGTTATTATTTTTTGACAAGTTGATGGAGCTTTGTCAATTTTCTAATACACGAAAGCAATAAACTATATTTCCTAAATATTATCTAAAGATGAAGGACCTTCCCTCTCCGAAGGATGGAAGAGTGATCTTCCTATTCAACACATCAGTGGGTTGATTATTCACGCCTTATTCCTGGAATATGTAGGTTTGCTGGATTGTTTTTTGTTGTTGTTCTCCTTCTTATTCATTCTATTAATCATTGAGGTGTACTAACAGTAGAAAGTATTGTGGAAATAATTTCCAAATGGTGGCAAAAAAGTACGTAATCGAAATAAGAACCGTATATCTTCGACTGCCCAGTAACAATGGAAAGAATGATGGCTCTCAAGGGAGAGATTAAAGATTGGAAGTTATCCTTGGAGGAATATATTTTAAAGTATATAATGTTTAAGTGTTTTTAAACATATTTTTAATAATAAATATCGTAGCTCCTAGTTAAGTTCACTAACGGCTGATACCGGATTAAGTTCCGGTGAGGCGGGTCCAATCTAGGAGTTAAACAAACAAACAAGAACCGTATTACGTTCAAAAGAAGTACGCATTACGGTCTTAAAGATTTTTTAAAACGCAAGAGGAATTATACTTTTTGTTTAGTTTAATATAAACTTGCGGATGATATCCATTGTTGCCATGGATTTTCTGGTAACATTCATGTTGACCTAATATTTCCTTGGCACTTCAAACCTCTCCATAGAAAAGTTGACCAATATATGACCAAATCTTTAGGAGATGCAGAGGACCGAACAAACGAATAAATGTATCGTTTTTTTATTGGTATCTACTTTTTCTGAGAACAAACATCCAATTGAAAATATTTCATAGCAACCAAAAATCCTCTTCATACAGTTTTGTACAAATCTAACTCACCATAGCTAAGAAATGACATAAACAAATGGAAAACTATTTTCAGGGAATAAACAAATAGTCCAACAAACAAGCCTTATCGTCTAAAAATCATTCACGAAAAAATTGGGTGCACATCTAACATGGCAATTTTAAGAAATTGCAAAAACGCTTTGCTAGATAAAATAAACAACGCGATAAAGTTTTTTTTTTCAAAGTGTCTCCCAGAGCTTTCAAAATTATTCACTGATTTTTTGTCAAGATCTATGATCAATTTGAGGAAGCCTGAGAAACGAATGAAAAGGCTTCTTATTTTTTGTTCATATTTATTGTTATTTATATTTTTGTACGCGTTTGATTGGGCAATATATTAAGGCTGGTCATAGCTTTTATTCAATGAAAGGGGGAAATGCCTTTTATTAGACAATTTTTTTGAATAACGACAAAAATCATAGTTTTTGATAAAGAAAAAGTGAGTAATTTTACTTTCAATTAGCACAGTTAGGATTTAAAAAAAGTATATGCTCTAATTGAATAAAAATAAATACTTATATCAAATAAATATATATTTAAATCCCTACAGCCCTTATTTTTTTTGTAATAATTAAGACGTACATCTTTTATCGACGTTATGCTCCTGCATTGACTTAATCCTCAAAATATTTGCTTTCTACCTTAAGTATTTATATATTCTTTTATGTCATTTCGCTGCTTTTTATATTTTAAAATTCTTGTCAAAAAGATGTAATAATATTTGCAATGAGAAAGTTTATAAAGAAGTTGCTTGACCAAAATATTTTGACCAATTAAAGGAAATCTAAATAATAATTCACCAATCTCTGTCCGTCCGTCTGTATGTCCGCACGCTATTTCCTCCACATTTATGGTCAGATTTGAAATTTACCTATGGAATCCTTGGGTCAAGGCGGACCTAATAAAACTATTTTCAAAGTGATGGGACCACAAATAAAAAAAATGTCATTGGATACACCTTGATAAGCTTCAAAACACTGAACTTTTGCCTCCTCTCTTATATTCTTTAAGGTCTGTTTCACTCACAAACTAGCTCCAAAACCTATCCATACCCGAAGGGCGAACATATGGGAGCTGTAGGCGCCCAAATATTCGAGTATACTCTCATTTTTGAAGATTGGATTAGCAACAATGAACAAATCGGAATCCAATCATTTATTGATTTTTATCACAAAGTTAAGTATTTAAAAACAAAATTGCCAAAAAAACCAACAACTTACAAGTGAAAATGATTGTTTATCTTTATAAAGACTATTTCAGATTTTAAAAAATACACGACAGCTTAAAGCTCATACATTTTAATCACTTCTTTTTAGAGAGAGAAACAGTTTGGCTATTCTTATTGGTATGACATTTGTTGGAAAAACTCAGCTTCTTTTGGTGTACGTCCTCTCTCTCAATAGAGTTTGTTTCGAGTATGTGTATATATGTCCTTTTCAAGGCCTTCCAACCCACCAACTCCTATTCTTTGACATTAATATTACAGTCTATGCTTATCAAAAAATAGAATCCTCAACCGCAGAACAAAGGGAATTTCCCGTTTGGCTGAAATGATCTCATTAAATATATCTTCCTACATAAATAGATCAAGAACCTCCCAATGTACTTTATCTGTAGGCCTTATCAAATAAAGCTTGTGGTTGGAAGATTTATTAAAATTAAAAATTATAAAGAGTTTGAATCTCTCTTTGTCATAAAAAAATAACATCGAAAGACTATCACTTACTGAAATGACGAAGTATTTGAATTAAATATATTTATACACGCAGTAGATAAAATTTTAGGATTTGAACTTGTAGGCTACACAAAGATCTCCATCTATCTGAGTCATAGCTGATATAAAAACCAAAACTTTATTTGGCCTTGTTTTCATAAAACAATATTTTGGGAAGTTAAAATAGGTTTAAAAGTTTGTGTGAATTGTAATCTTTTAAAAAATATCTATTTTTTTTCTTCTACAAATATTTATCCTAGCTTGTTAGCTCGATCATTCTTTCTTACAATGGTAGAAAATCGTAGTATTATGTTTTAAAGAAAATACTCATATATATTAATAAAACTTTTATATACATGATTTAAACGTTCTTTTCCATCATTTTTTAAAGCTAAAGAAGCTTAAATAAAATATATAATAAACTCTTTGTATTGATTCATAAGTATATTACATAACAAAAATATTAAAGGGAACTGATAGCTCAGGAGAAGTGTGCTCGAATCTCAATGCTGAGGGAACAGGTTCACCTCCCGAGAGGGGAAGGTCAATTTGGATTAACCTCCTTGGAAGGATCCTACGTTTGATGGACTAATTGAATCCTTATGTAATATCTATTCATATCTACCAGATGCAATTCTATCGTAGCAAATAGACAAAAAAATACGATAAATCTGTTTTATATATTTTATTAATCTGTTTTATTAATCATTGACTTCCATTGTCGATTTCTTACCCCTAAATTTGATAGTTTATTGTGAGAAATCAAAATATTCTATATATATATAACTAAGTGAGTTTTTTATACATCTAAAAATACGGATATGAAGGGCAAATGCAACCATGAGACGTCTAACTGCTTAATTGCAATAAGTAATTTATTTTTTGATTGCGTGTTAAGAACACTTATGTATGCCTGTAAAGATTGAACCACCCAAAGATAGAGCAGGAGGTGAGTAAAGTATTTCGGACTACCACAGCGTTCATTCCTTCATTTAAAGACTCCAAAAGTGCTTTTATTTACTACGACCTTGAGGCCTATCCGGAAAAAGGAAACCAACAGCGTGAATGTCAGAAAGACTTTTCTTCCCTCTAACGCCTTGTCATTCAGGGAGAAAAAAAAAGTGAGGTTGACATTCAAATCTTTATTCTCCATATTTTTTAAAGCATCCTTCGTTTCATTTTAATGTCACAAGGATTATATATTCTGAAGCTCATGACTCTATTCATGTATCTGAATATTATGTCTCATCTTCAATATCTATGTACCCAAGTGGGGATGCATGCATGCCTTCTTAGGTACAATAGTCATATTTAAATAAATGAGGCGCTTATCTCTGAGGATTAACTTTGCAAATAACCATTTATTTATATTAATATTATTCCACCAGTGTATTTATTGAGGCGAAAAGCTTCTCAAATGACTTCAGTCATCATTGCTTGAGGGGTATTAAGAATATACTATAAGAGTACACAAAAAAGAAAAGATTTGCGTTCCAACTAGATTTTTTTGATTGTCAAGACAAGTACATGTATTTTATAATGATTTCTGCTTCTAAGGCAACAGATATAAAGCATATATAAATAATAATTACATTGATATTGAGTATGTAGGCGCAGTTAAGCTTCGGAGAGGTTAAACTGTATGCATAAGATATGTTTTTGATGCATAGAAACTTTTATTTGTATTTTCTATCTGACAATCCATTTAGCAGAAGAGCTCGTACGGGATTGAAAAATTCATTCGGAAGCAATTTCTTCACAGATCGACGTATCTATAGAAATGTATCCCCACCAGAGTTCCATATTTTCCTCTAGACCTGACAAACTCTATCACTGCTTGGCTATTTTGAGACACGTCGAATATTTTGTGATTCCTTCAGAAACCCTTCTGGCTATTGAGCTCCTTTTCCATACGTTAAGATTTGGATACAATCCTATAAGACTGATTAAAGCTGTGATGGATCTCCAGTGATTGATTTCGATCCCGTTACCCTTTTTAGGAATGCTAAATATTATGCCTTTTGTGAAAGATTTTGGTAGTCTTCCATGTCCTTCCATTAACTTTCTGAGAGGAAGAATAAAAGGAGTAGTTTCTTCAGGAAATGACGTTTAAATTTCCCCAATTATACCATCAACAACAGATGCCTTCTTCTCGTTGAATTTATTCTTGATGTACGCTTTAATTGTATCCAAGATTTAACACTCATTAATTTTGTTATGTCTTGGGTAGTCGATAAAGTTGGAATGAACTATTCTGGGATTGTGAAAAACGGTTAAGAATGTCGTTAGGACGAGTGAATATAGGATATTTGTGGATGGTTTTGATATGGATATTGCAAAACCTTTTCCCTGAATCGATAAACTTTTTTTACCTTGAAAAGGGTTACATACATGCTTCCACTTTTTTATCATCTCTGACTCTGCCCCTTCCGCAATTCTATATGAATTAAAAACCTCCGCTGTGAATGTCTGGAGCAAATCTGAATGGTCACTAAATATATTGTCAATTTTCTTCTGTCTTTCCCTCTCCTGTTTCTTGTGTTTACATAAGAAGTCACGAATTTTACCGAATTTCAGTAACGAAATCAAAATCCGGCATTCGTTTTTTATTCATCACATCAAGTTATCCCTTTATTTATAATCTCATATTGACCAAAATTAGTTTGATCTATATCGTTTGCCTTCATCAACCAAATTATTTAATGCTGTTATTTCAATCGAAGTATCTAAAAGAAATAGAGGCTACGAAGTTAGACATTGAGTAATATGATCTATCAGAAGATATACCGCATTATTGTAGGGTTTTTTCAAATGTAGGAACAGACTTAATGTTTTGCTATCTATACAAACTTTAACTCCTGTTTGGAGCAAAACGGTTGGCGTAAATTGGGTCTAGTATAAATTAGTAAATGATACGCATCATTGCTGTTCTATAGGGAGCAGTTAATAGGTTAAAGTTTATTTTCTGTATAATCCAAATTGTTACTTTTAAATGCAAACATCAATTCGGGGAAAATAATATCATTTTTATAAATATTATTTTCTCTTCCCATGAGCCTCGATCCATGACGTCATTGATGAATTTTTTGAATTTACTCCTCCAATATCAACTATCAATATCAATTTAATAAAACAACTGAACATACTCAGACCATGAAAAAATGTTATTGGGGTTTCATAATATCTGGTCATAGACGAATAATCTCTCTGACCATAAGACGTAGAGACATAGAAGTGATTTATAACTTTAAAAAGGAAGTTTATAAGCAAGTTTGTAGGAAATACCTATTATGTTGTCCCTACATATTGAGACATCTGGATTCATTATTTAAGTAGGGTGTTATAACTCATCCGAGTCGTTTCAAGATGTCTAGGATAGATTTGAGTAATGCCTCGTGTGAGACACTGCAGCAAAGTCTAATTTATCATTTTGATCGCTATATTTGACGGCATTTTTGATAAAATAAAACATAACTACTACGAAAAAATGGTGGACATATTGATAAGTTAGGATACCATTAGCCTTTAGAACAATTGTTTTATTCACCCATGTCGTTTCTCAGCACTTGTAGTCTTTAGATACTTCAAAGTAGTGGATTTGGTGATCTCCTATCGAATTCAGCAGGCGTTGAAAATTAATTAAGCAAAAAAATCGGTATTTTGTTTTTGAATTAATACAAATTATTTAAAGTCTTAAGGAACTTTTTATCCAAAAATTTCGTTGGAATATAATGTGACTAATTTACAAATATATAGCCTGATAAGTATACTATCTGATTTCAACTCTTTATTGGCTATGTGGACTCACCAATAAACGACCTAGTATAAGAAATATTATTATTGTTATTCGATAAACTGTTTTCCAAAGAACTTTTGAATATATACATCAAAAATTTGACACGTTTTTTTAAATCATATGTTACTTTGCGTATTGCAGTTTGGTAGAAAGTTGAAAACTAACTAATCTTATTTTAAAATATGACGCTTGAGGCGTATGCATTCTTTTGAACATCTTGCATAACAATCGTCCATGCATTCAGTTTTAAATTGTAGCCATTTAGCATGCTCATGATTGGTTAATGTGATATCAAATATATTTTTTGTTAAGTTTTTGACTCATTGAGCTACTGAATATTTAGCGTAAAGCCTTTTTAATCTAACAAAAAGAAAATAAATATTTTCTTTTTAGCTTTATATGAATTATTAATCGATTATAATAAGGATCAACTAAATTAGATTGCTGGTAGTGCTAGAATGGAAGTTTGAATTTAGAGAAAAAATTATTTAATTCAGGTGGTGAAAGATTTTGGTATATATTACTTATACGTTTATTTAAAATAAAGCAGATTCTTGTAAGACAATTCGATCATTTTAATTAGCATAACTCCCAAAAATTTAGATTATGGATACCCTATCCAGTAGACGCCTTATTACATTTATATCATTTTAATTACAAATGAAAATATGTCTACTTGAGATCCATATACCTATGTATATTAACAAATGATGGTAAGCAGTTCTTATTGGTAAACTGCATTATATATATATATATATATATATATATATATATATATATATATATATATATATATATATATATATATATATATACTCATTTATATAAGAAAGAGTAATTAAACAATACTTAGGTGTATTCCAATCCATGTATTTGGTCCATTTCTTCCATGATTCATCATTTTCATTTTCTACTTTGGTCTATTTCTTCTTGGTCCATTTTTTCCTGGTTCATTTCTGCCTAGTCCATATTTTTCTTCGGCCAAGTCTTTCTGATATTTATAAATCGTCTTTTTATTATTTTTTACATATTTTCAATCCTTATTCTAAAGCATACACATTTAACTCAATTTTCAAAAAAGGAAACCTATTTCTGTAACTCATAAAGATTTTATTCAAACGTGAATTAGTAATATTCAATAGTTTATTTATAAATAAATAGATTCGCTAAAAGGAATTGGTTTGATTACATCAACGAGCTCTTTTATATTTGAAACAAAAAAAAGACAAACATGTTTAGCTATTGTGTGCTTAAATGGCGAAAAGATCGCATTTTGATGCTTAAGTTGCATATATATATAATCTTAAGTGATCTTAATATTGTTGCTATTACACCTTCAAATATCAAGTTTGAGATATTTTTTCCTCCCTTTTGAAAGAAATTCCATAACAAGGTCTACTGACTTGAAACTTTATCATGAGGGTTTGCCAAAATTTAGCTGTAATACTTACAATAGTAGAAATGCAGATGATAGGGTCGACAGTTAGTATCATATATATTAAAACTGCTATTCTTTTACCAGATTTTACTCGTTTTGTGTATTATATTTATAAATATTTATTTTAATTTAAATGTCTATGTAATATTTTATTTACGTTTTATCTGGGCCCTTTAAGGACTATAATCAAAAATAGGTTTATTTAAAGCTTAAATACAGTCAAAACAGTAAAAACTTACTAATTAATAAAAAAAACTAATATATATATAAATATACCAAATATTATAATTTTGAAAAAAACAACAACATATATCTACTTAAATATATTTGTATCTTGAATTAATCAATTCCATGTAACCCCCAGTCCATAGATAGAGAACCAATAAAAATTTATACTCTTTTTATTGACCAGCAGCATTCATTATTTTTTAGAAATACAACTCCGATTTATATGAGAATTTAGATTTTATAATTTTGAGAGTAAAACACATATAGAACACTTGTTGGTCAAACGTTAGATATGCATCTGACTAATAAAAACATGGCACATTATCCATATAAAAAAAATCTTATAAAAATACACCAAGTATAAAATTTCTAACATCCAAGGTAAAAATGATATAATTTGGAATAAAACAAACATTTATATATATAAATATAAAATTGTAAATTGATTTAATCTATTCAAAATAACCACAGTCTATATAATAGAGAACCCAAAAAATTAATTATAGTTTTATGACAACCAGCATTATTTTAATAAAATATAACTACAATTTACATGAAAGTTTAGATTTTATAATTTTCAGAGTAAAACACATATTGAACACTTGTTGGTCAGACGTTAGATATGTGTTTATTATCAAAAACGTGGCAGTTTTTATATAAACAAGAAATATTTTTCCCATACTTTATACATAAGAAGAACAATCACTGAGGGATCTATAAATTTGTCATGACGTCAAAAGCTATATCTTTAATCATGTTGGAATATGACATCGCATTTGTTATATACAAATTAACCAATATTTGCTAACTATTTCCAAGGTCATGAATGCACCTGTCTGGTAATATTCCTTTTGCTTATAAGCACAATAGTTATTTATATATCTATGGCATTAATTTTTTACATGATTTTTCTTATTTTGTGAGTTTGAATTTCCCTTGTTATTTTTTATTATTTTTTTTACCGTGGAGGGTTTTGTGATTTGAATTAATTCTTTTGCTTTGTAGACAAAGCAAACGAGTCTTAATAATTTATCTAAAATATTTTTTTTAATTATTAGCTTAAGTAAAGTAGATAATACTTTCTTTTACTGTTGCGACATTACTGAGACAAGATAAAATATTTAAAAGTATACCTTTTCAGGACCTGATTTACCAAAGTGGCATCATTAAAACAGAGAATCAATTTGCTTGAAAATATTCCACTACAAAGCAATTCAATGCTATGTATCTGACAACTCCTAAAAGTATATTTTAGAAATTTGAAGCATACAAAATAAAGAAGAATACAATATCCATTTGTTCATAAATTCATTGTACCATAAAATCAATTACTAATTTAACTTTCTATTTAAAAAATTGTTGTTTTTTGGTAAAGGAATGAAATGTAATCTCTCTACTAGCATAGATGACTAAGAATTTATTTTTGTCATCACTGAGGTATTTAGTTGGTGGATGTACAATACCTAACTGATCAATAATATATACTTAAGATATGAGTTTCAAGGAAAAATCCCGATTCAGTACACCTAGGGACCAAATGCAAATTTTGGATTATGAGTGATGTTCACGGCTTAAAATGCAAATAAAACAATATTGTTCGTAAAAAATGTAAATAAGTTAATGCATTGAAATTAACAAAATATCATAAACCATAGAAACTTATCATTATCTCATGAATAAGGTCTAATAACATTGAAACTTTTTATCCATATAATTTTTTTAGAATACTATTATATAATAAAAAATGAAATGTTCATCGGTCAATTAACCATAAAAAAATAAGTAGAAATAAAATATTTTGATGCGATTGTGCATACAATAGGTGTTTATTTCTTATTCTTAACTTCATAATTAAATTCTATTTTGCTCTTTGCATCTATAATAAACTTTATATCTATAATAAATTATTATGACTTATAACGGGAAAAATTTCAAATGTATATATAGGTTTATTTTCTCATGTTACGATATACGAATATTATCATATATCATGTTGGAAGTTCAAACTCAAGTGTATACATTATATATATATTTATAATATTAGCAGCATTGTATATTGGGTTTTATATTTATATATATATATATATATATCATGAACTATGAAAAACGGGAACAAGCTATGATTAAAATACATTCCAAATTCATTTCATTCATTGGCATGCATTTGGATAAGACATTTTTTTACGCTGTATGTATGAAACTTTAAGTCCCCAATAGAAACTTGTCAATGTCAATTTAATATCGCTCTTTAATAATTGTAGTTATATTTATTTTTTCGGCTTTAGCTAGTGATAACAACTGCGATAAGTGAGTTCCGGTGAAGCCTAATTGATAGTAATACAAATAAAACATTATCTGAAAATACACAAAAACACACATGTGTCCTATATTAAAGGTGAATTTGACTTAAAACGCCTTTTATTTTTCAGGTGTTAACATTACTTTTTTATATATAAAATATCATTTTAAATTGTTTCCTTTCAAACACTGTAACTTTAAACTTTATTAAGTGATTATGTGTGAGACTGTCATTTATGCGTCTTATGGATATTGGAGCTTTCTAACACTGTTTAATGAACATATGCATACAAGACAATTTACATAATAAAGGTGACTTATCCATAGAAACATAGAAATAAAACTTTTATTGTAGGATCGAAGAGACTCGATCAAAATTGAAAGCTTATTTTTTATAATTAGCTCTGACTTTTATTATATCAAAACTTCTCCCTCATGACCGATTTTCAATAATTTTGCATTTGGGGGAGGTTTAAAGTGAGAAAATGTGCTTTTTATAATGTATTTTTCTTTTTCTTTATTTGCAGTTCATTTAAAACCAATCTTATTTAATTAATAATCAAATTCTTATAACTCAACCTATAACTTTTCTTTCTCGATGAGGGACTCTTGATTAGTTTTTACTAAGTGAATACCAGACTGCAAATTTCGGAATTCAAATATGTAGTGGAAATAACATTGAAGACTATGGCAGTATATTGAAATCATTGCACAAATTATCTGTTTTATTTTTTTAACAGCTCTTCAACGTTCTAATGCCAAATTCTTTCTAGATATTTAACAAATATGATAAATATATAAGCTGTTGAAATTATAATTAGCTGTTGACTGCTAATAGGACTTGCTTTCCCTTTTGCCGAGGTTAATTTACGCACCTTGTAATATATAGGTATTTACAACAAATGACATTTAAACGTCTAGGAAATACATGTGTATGTATGTATGTTGTATTGTAAACACATATTCTACTATTAAGTCATTAATAATGAACGCACCAGTTAACAAACAAGCTATTCATATAATAAACATTGGATTAATAATAATCGTAATAAAAAATTAATATTTTCAATGAACAACAATAATGATTATAAAAAATACTTATAAAAGTAATGACAATTTTTGTGGACAAAGAAAAAGGTGAATTGAGCACGAATGAGAATGTAAATTGATCTAAACTTTATAGTGAGAGGGTAAAGGATTAAGAGAATAATGCCTTTAACAATATGAGAACGCATTTAACAAGGGAAAATTATGTCGTTTTCAACATAAGCCATTTCTTTTGTTTTCCTTTTTGACCACTTTCAGTACCATCCTACTTATTTGTCAATATAAAATATTATATATGGGGAATAACAAAATTTCCAAATCTCTCACTAAATTGGTAACAAGGAAGTATAATAATAATAATAATGTATAGAAAGGGGATTCAAAAGTCCTCTAACAGTTTAATGTCTCTCTCTGACGCCGGAATGGCCTTGGAGAGATCCGTTTCCGGGTAGTAGTCATAGTTTTTGGTGTCTCCTTCGTGCCGAACGTTAGGAATGATGGGTGGCTTGTACTTTTTATTGAGGACCTCTTCCAATCCAGGGACTTGAACCACCGATGCTTCTTCACGTCCTCCGCACCGTTCTTCATATTCCCCAGGCGCTTGGTCCTATCCTGAACCAGGAGCTTCTAATCAAGTCCTTTGTGACAGGTTCCATCTGTCGGGGCCAGTCGATTTTCCCTCCGAGGATCTTTTCGTAGATCCCGAAGGGATTATCGTCGAAGAAAGGTGGGTAGCCGCGAGCATTTCGTAGATGAGTATCCCCAGGGACCACCAGTCCACGGCCCGGTTGTGGCCCTTGCTTTGTATGATTTCAGGTGCGAGATACTCTGGGGTGCCGCAGAGGGTCCAGGTTCGATCCGCTATTCGCTTCGCAAATCCAAAGTCTGTGATTTTGAGGTGGCCATCACGGTCCAGGAGGAGATTTTCGGGCTTTAGATCCCTGTAAACTATGTTTTGCGAGTGGAGGTACTCCAGGGCGCATACGATTTCTGATATGTAAAAGAGCGTCGTGGGTACGTTGAAGCGCCCCGCGGTTCGAAGGTATGAGAAGAGCTCTCCCCCGGAGATATATGGGAAGACCATGTAGAGGAACTTTGGGTCCTTGTGCTTCCAGACGAGGCTGACGATGTAGGGATGCCGTAGCTCGGAGAGGATACTGCTCTCGTTCTTGACGTGCTCCACCTGTTTGAGTCGAACCACATCCTTGATGCTCAGGATCTTGAGGGCGTAGTAAGCATGAGTGAACTTGTGCTTGACGAGGCACACGCGGGCAAAGGTCCCCGTTCCAATGGTCTCCCTCAGCTCAAAATCCTCTAGGCGAAAGAGGAGACTGTTTTGGCTGAAGGAGGAATAGCGGGTTGGAAACTGGTTGTTGTTGTTGAGAGAGGAAGGGTAGGAAGAGGATCGAGAGAAAGGGTAGATGGAGGAGGAAGACGCACTCATTTTGAAAACTTGTAAGAGGGAGTTTATTTAGTTAGACTCCTTTGGAATTCTTCATTTAGGTATCCAAAGAGACACCACACCACTATTGTTGCAAAGGTAGACCATGAACTGAGATCTTGAAATTTTTCTTCTCAGCGTTTCCAGGTATGGAT
The DNA here is from genome assembly GCA_013387185.1 of Caligus rogercresseyi. Taxonomy (NCBI): domain Eukaryota; kingdom Metazoa; phylum Arthropoda; class Copepoda; order Siphonostomatoida; family Caligidae; genus Caligus; species Caligus rogercresseyi. The sequence goes on from CP045894.1 coordinate 7,099,986, forward strand.
GGATGGATGGAGGAGCACTTACACCATTATTACGGTAGGTAGTAGGTCTCTGAAAAATGAAAACTTAAAATAAGCGGAGCGCAGAATGTGTAAGACTGCCGTTCCCTTAATTCTGCAGTTCATGACTACACAAGTCTACATATAATATCGCCCAAGTCATTATATCGTGTGTATGTGAGAGAGAGAGTAGATGGGCTGTGAATGTGTCCCACGCGAGGCACCCTGGATTGGAATCATGGTTTACTTCAGAAGAAGAAGAAGAAGGGGCTTGAAAAGCCCACCATTTGAAGCATTCTTCTTCTTTGTTTCAAACCTTCATCCATTATTTTTTCAAAACAAACCCATCCATTTCATAAGCATACCATAACCACTAGTAGATAGACTTATGGAAAAGTTTTCCTTTTCTATCTCAAAGATACAGTTCTTTATTATATTAAAAAAGATCAAAAATATATAATTATTAGTAAAAGTACATATATATGCATTTTTTATTTTTTTTAGAATTAATAAAAACATAAAAACTTGTAGTAGTATTTAGTTTTAAAATCCTAAAAGGTTTTTTTTTGCACCTCAATAAATTTAATGGCATTTCTTCCTCTTTCTTTTTCTTCTTCCGCATTTCATATTATTTTTGTTTCCACAATCTGTAATTATATAATTTCCACACTCTTATGTATGTAAATTTCCTTCCTAACTTTCCCCTTTTTTTCTCTTCCTAAATACAGAAAAAGGAATGAATACTTGAGGTATTCTTTAATATCCATGGATCTAATTTAAAAAAAAGTTGTGCTGTGCTATAAAACAATTTTTTAAAGAGCTTTTGTTCACATTTATGGTTTTCTAGTTGTCAAGTCAATTAATAAGCAAAATATATTTTGTTTCTGTAAATAATATATTGCTATCTTATTATATGTGTCCTTATTTGCTGACCCCATTTATATACATATGTATATATATACATATATATATATTATTTGTAATATAAGTATATGTGTTACATATATAAATATATACACAAATATATATATATATATATATATATGTATAGTATTTATAAATCTATATATATATGTATTATACAAATATATATATATATATATATATATATATTTATATAGTATATATATAGTATATATTATTATATATATAATATATATACATATATATATATATATATATATATATATATTATAAATAAGTATATATAAGTACACAAATATGTATTATATATAACTCAATTGTAACTTCTATTACAAAAGTAAACTTACGAAAGGAAATTATTGCAATAAAATCCTCCCAATTTTAATTCGGAGGGTTTGATAGTGAAGATGACTTTATATTATTATTTATTCACAAAGGACGACCTTATTATTTCCTTTCAAACCATTGATATCTGACTTCTCTAATGCAAATTCTAAAAATTGGTTTCAGTGAAAATCTTTTGCAGGACATAAGATTAAATTATTCCTATAACACCATACATTGAGCACGTAAATTGTTTTGGCTTTAACGAAGTTTATTAAGTGGTAAAATTAGTTTTTTCCAATAGTTTAATGTTAGATTCTTCTTTGATTCTTGTTTCTGTTTTATGTAAATGCGTTTATGTTTTTTATATATAAAAATGGCAAATAACTTTTTATTCGTTGTTATACAAATATGTAAGCAGTTTTTTAAACTATCAATAATCTACATAGGTCATTGAATATAAGACAAGTACTTTTATATTTATGCTTATGATTTGAATTGTTGAATATATATATATATATATTATTTAAAATCTAAAGATATTATAAAATTATGGAGGATTTAAAATTGACATGAATCTTTTATCAATTTATTTCTTTGCCTTTTGGAGCACAATATAAAGTTCGTCTGATATCGATATTTTTTTTATAGAGTTATATATATTTTTCACTTAAAACGTATCACAACTAAAGAAATTCATATTTCTGTCTATCCTATTGAACAGAGTTTTCTTGAAGTCTATAATTTAAAAAAATAATATTTCTTAAAAATATACATCTAAAACATGACATATTAACTTGAATGCGGTATTTGATAATACTAAATAAGGATGGCCCTATCAAAGATATTTTAATATAGCTTTATTAATATACTGCATAAGGTTTTATATTTTTTATTTGAAAAAATTGCCTTCAATGATGATTTAACGAGACTATTAGCGTGAGATTTTTCCAAAACAAAAAACACCTGTGGCATTTTTGTAGTACCTGAATTACAAACATTAACTGTAGAAGAAATCAAATATTTCCAAAAAAAATAATGGAGGAATAAATATAAAAATGTATATTTGAAATTTTTCTATCTTCAATGTATTAAAATAGTTACTTTAAAATAATATGCAATCTTCAATTTTTTGGCATTTTGATAATTTTCTCTGAGTTTTTTTAAAAAGCTTGCTCTGATTTCTTCTTGAAATAGTCATAAAACTATTACCATTATAAGACCATTATTCAATCTTATATTTTGTATATGTATTTTTCTATCTTTTTATATGTATAAGTTTTATATATATATATATATAATGAATATATATATATATATTTATATATATGAAACAAAAATAATTAATCGATATTGATGTTCCCAATTAAAATGCAACAGGAATAAAAAAAATTTAAAGATATATCATGCTCCTTATATCGTTTAAAACAAAAATGCATCCGTTTATGATTGAAACAACTTAAGAAGTCACTGGTTATTATAAAAAACAATGTCCACGGTGTCGTTAATTAAGGATATGTAGTAAAAAAAATTAGTGACATAACATTTCGTATCAGACCTCTCCTAACTAAATTAATAGTATTTTTTATATTTAATAATATTTTTTGTAATATAAAACTATTAATTCTTTTTGTTGTTTTTAAGTATGTTCATATTATATCATATAATTTATTTATATGCATGCATAATTGGCGAACAAGGCTAGAGCTTTGTTAACTCTCAAATAAATAAACATACAATACTATTGAATAATATATAGAAAACAAAATTGTACTATTAGAAAACATACAGTGTGTTCCATCAGAAATGGAATTTTTTAATTGCGAATTAAAGTACTTAAAATTCGTCAAATTACCTCATAGATACACCATTTTAAAGGAAAAGAATGGATTTTTATGATTATAAAAAAATTAATTGTCCTATATCATAAGAAGCACATCTGAAGCCTTACAAAAGTTGCTGGAAATGACCCCTTCCAGCCTGAAGACAGAACGACGCACGCTTCAGGACATTCTCAGAAAGTGAAAGACCAAATTTCAATCGAATTCCTTGAAGATGACGGTCATTTGTCGTCAGTTAATGATGTTTCATATCTCAGATTGCTCCAGGACATAATTTGGCCCTGGCTACGCCATTCTGCAACTCGTTTTTCACTTTGGCGAATGCAAGACGGCGCTCCACAACGTTGCACAAATGCAGCTTTAGAATTTCTAATGAAAAGTTTCGAGGCCGAGTCATCAGCAGAAGGACGGAAATCCCTGGCCAGCTCACAGTCCAGATCTCAACCCTTTGGACATCCACTTCTGGGCTGCAGTAATAACTCGAGTTTATAAGGAAAAAGGATATAGCCAGGAGACGATCAAAAACGTTTGCAAGAATGTCCTGAAGCGTGCGTCGTTTCTGTCTTCAGGCTGGAAGGGTCATTTCCAGCAACTTTTGTAAGGCTTCAGATGTGCCTCTTATGATATAGGACAATGAATTTTTTCTAATCATAAAATCCATTCTTTTCCTTTAAAATGGTGTATCTATGAGGTAATTTGACGAACTTTAAGTACTTCTAATTCACAATTTAAAAAATTCCATTTCTGATGAACACACTGTATATAAGGTTTTAGTTGCTCCGTTTTGCTTTATAGGCATAAAAAGGTAATAGGCAATACTATATGAAGTATGACCAACATATATCATTGTTGCCATAAAACGCAAAACCCCTCCGATTAAACTAATATTAAATTGTTTGCAACGTCTACTTTATAGACTTCTTGTATTTTTACTTTCATGTTCCACAAGCAGAAACCTTCAGAGTGCAATCTCAAATTGATTTGTTTTTTTATACCACAAATATTTTGAGCTGAATATTCAAATGAATATTTTTTAATATTAAGACCTTCACCAATAAGAAACGTGACTAAAAGACATTATGACCATTATTATAATAATACTATATAATATATCCATTCTTTTGATGTACATATCAACCTATCTGATTTCACAAAAATATTAATTTTCTTTGAACACCTAGTTTGTAGAATATCTTATTTCAACCCTTACTTTTTTGCTTACGAATTAATTCACATTTTTATAAAGACGTTTGAGCATTCAATTCAAATCAGTATTATGCTTAGAGACCTTCACAAAGGAAAATAGTCTTCTTCTCCCCCCTTCTTGGGCTTAGTTGGTGTCTTTCATTCCAACAGATGTGATCGCAAAGAAACATGGCGTAGGTTAAGCACATATGTATATTAAATGCATCATCGAAGTAAGTAAGTTAAAAGTGTCAAACCCCCATACAAAGACAAAAATACATATAAGGCATCTCCTATTTTTGTCCTATCTAAACTCTTTATAGTCTTTTTAAAGGGATGCTTTGATAATATAAAAAAAGTTTAAGGATGGTCATCGACTATGGAAGGATTAAAGCTTTTGGAGTCCTAAAGGAACTATCTCTTAGTTTTTAATGATTAAATAATTTTTATTTTTATTTTTTTAAGAAGGCCATTATTTATTGTATCAGTTTACATAAAAATCAGGATAATATTAAAGACGGAATATATGTTTGAAACAAAAACCAATCGTGCGTTTGGTTGTAAAATAAATTGAAGTGAGAAGGAAATATTACAAATTTTTATGTAAGCATTAAGATAAATTTTAAAATGTTTTGACTTTGAAATAGATTTTTAGTTATGAAATCAAATTTTAAATAGATATATTTTCCCCCCTAAGTGGTGAACCCCGTGTCTCTCATATATAATGTTATTGTATGTAATTCAACTGTGATTTGTATGTAATTCAACTTTGATTGTTTGAAGTGAAATAAAATAATCATGATGTCCTAGTAATAAAAAAGAGATAACTGAATAGTGTACATATATGTAAATATTTTCAATAATTTAACTCAGGTTCTATGTTAATTAACTGTCTATATTTTAAAGTATTTGTCTTTATCCCCAGCTAGTAATAAATATTTATTTTTTTACAATTTGTGGAGGGCAAAGCACTTCAACATTGTAACAAGAATAAAATGCTTCAAGCAGCCTCAAGATGCCTGCTCGTACTAACTATGTCGCTGTTGTCAACCTTGCCCTGTGCCTGCAAGATTCAACTGAGAAAGGTACGCACACTATTAAGTACACATGCAAAGACTCTAGCGGGACTGTTAGGTAATTCTAACTATTCATGTCCAAGCATTATTAAACTTTCAAACTTCGGTTATTTTTATAATTCTAAATTTAATATGTAGTATAACGATTTTGGTGGTAATTTTATTTATACTTTATTTATATGCATGTATACAGCCTAGAAGACTAGAGTCAGATTTACTCTCAAATAAAAGTTTACAACTATATTTAGAAAAAAAAAAAAAAAAAGCAACAAATTGTGTAAATTGTACAGGCATTTTATATAATCTTTTTGTATGGTATCGATTTACCTGTAAGTGATTTAATTTTACCTTTCCCTAAATTTCCAGATTCCATCGGTTATTCTTTGGGGGCTTTTTTTATTAGCTATTATGGTGTAATGATTTACTTTAAAGCGCCTTTAAAACATTTATTGACATGACCTTCCTTGACTTGATCAAAACTCCCTACCATAAAGACATTTTGCGACTGATTCCATCTTAAGTCCGTTTTTAAAAAAAAGTTTACACATTTCGTTTGATGGGAATAGCGGCTTCCCTGTGGATACCATGAATGGGCATTTATAATTAAAATATGTTTAAAGAAGATCCCTTTTCAGTGAGGCCTTCAATACGACCTTCCCTCTCGGAGTCAAACCGCACCCTCACCATTGAGGATCCACACACGAATAAAGACATTCGCTAAAACTTCAACTTTTATGAACGAAATATATAAACTAGCACATCACAAAACTGGCGTTTTAAAACACTTGTTTGGTCTTTAGGAGATTACATGGCAATTTTCAACCATAACAGTTTTGTGTTCTAAGACGTTACTTAGAGGATTACAAATTTAACATTAATATATATATCGATTTGGCCCTGCTATGATCTCTAAGGATACATTAAGGATACCCACACCTACTCTTTCAGTTTTTTTCTACAGCTTCAGTTTTATGAAGAATGGTGATAGGAGACATCATTTAACCTGTAGCTTAACATCTTTTTTATAATCCTATGACGTAAGCATGGCCCATTACAAGACTCTAATGGGTTCAAATTAAGAAGCATTTTCAACTCATCAATTATGTCATTCTCAATTAATTTAATTAATTATAAGAGTTTTTTGTGCATATTTAATTAATAAAATTGCATCAGAGGGATATAAATAAGCATCCTAGCATCAAATTAGTCTATCAACCTAGGATCTTATCAATGAGTAGACCAAAAATGACCATCCCCTCTCGAGATTCGAACCTGCACCCTCTAAAATGAGAGTTGAAAACGGCTATCGCACTCCCTATAAAGTTCTGGCACTTTGTCCATGTGACTGTATTTCGTAGTAAATTAGGCCATATTTATAGGGTGGTCTACAATATTTATTTTGTGAAAAAGGTTGATAAGAATCCTCTGTCATGGCTAAATAGATACTCTGGTTTCTTTTTTGACCTGTGGTGACGTCGGCCAAGTGGTGTGGCCCTATATATAGGGCAAATAAAAAATACATAAGTATTTCTGGCTTTCTGTGACTATTGACGGGTGACGTCATTTGAGGTCATTTTATGGTGTGGTTCACATTTGTTACGAAAAAAGTCTATAAAAGATCTCTCTCACGGATGGTATATTTCCCTAGTATATTATTGACCTCCGATCTCGTCATAAGGCCAGAATAGTGTTCAAGATCCCCTGGAGGACAATCTTTGGATCATCCATGCTAATTTCAATTATATCGGTCAAGTAGTTTGGCGGAGCATAGAGTACAAACAAACAGACATAAAAACACATTAATATAGTTTAAATGCAATTAACTAGTATGAGAATAGGATAACTTTAGGCTGCTGGGATTTTTATACTATTGTGACTATGTCAAATCCCTTCGTCTAAACATTTTTATAATATGAATCCTTTTTTGATTTAGACTCTTTTTCCTTTTCCATTTATTCCTAATATCTCAGCAGCACCCTCTATTATAAAACAGTTGGATGGGAGTATTCCTGCACTTCAGCTGCTTGCATGAGAAACAAACAAAAACAAGTGGATGGTGGTCATGAACATGCATGCTTGTACATCATAATTTTGATGCATCCATCAAGTCAGTTGTTTTATAGAAAAGAACCACACATTACAACAGAGGGGATAATGAACTTATAAACGTTTATTTCTTTGTATGTAATTAAGTAGCCGCGTTGTTCGCCCACATCCCCCCTTTTTTGCACTAATTATTATTATTTGCAGAATTCATTTCACTTCATTGGCTTGAAGTCAGACATAGAATATACGCAGATGATATCATTTCGTTGAGAAGAAAGACATGTAGAGACTTTGGTTCTTGAGATGAATACATTTGGAAAGAGGAATGGTAATAAATTAATATAGAATTGTAAATTTATATTTGGTGATTACTAAATAGCCTATAAACAAGGAGGTTACATTCACATGATATAAGAAGGGTTATTTTTATATTTATTTCTTAGTTCATATTACTTGGCATCTCTATTAAATCATAACAATACATATGTATATATATATATCAGACTTGTTGACGTTCGCGAAAACCTATCGCTCGGCGAAATTATATCGTTCATCGTTTTTAAATTAATCGTTTCATCGTTCATTGTCGTTCGTCATTCTGAAAAAATGACGACGTTTTCGTTAAGGCATTTATTTCTCGTCATTTTGAAAAAAATGACGACGTTTTTTTTGGAAAGGAAATTTTTCCCATGAAAATAAAAAAATCTTTTTTTGGCGTCAAAAACGAACAACAAAAGATAAAGAATTTTCCTTGTCGTTCGCAAAAAACCTTGTCGTTCATCGAATGACAACAAATGAACGATAAATCAACTAGTCATATATATATATCTATAGTTTGTATATTAGATTGTGGAGAATTTATAGATTTTAAAGTTGCCCAGAATGTAAAATAATAATTGATTCATGAACTATGGTTACTTAAAAAGGGCAACTCATTTTGAAAGAAAAGTAAAGTAAAATTATTATCGCATATATAGGAGCATTGATTAAATCAAACTAAATTCTAGTAGAAGATTTTGGTAAATACATAGCTCCAAATTTATATTATCTTTTCATAACACTCCGAAAAGTTCATGCTTTTCTAGAATATCAAACGATGTATATTAATTGTCCATTTGATGGCAATGTTCATTAATTGGACTGCATATTCTAAAGCACTGACTTAGTTGACCTCCATTTTACTCTTCCTACCCTAAATGTCAATGTCCTTAGGTAAATATTTATTTACTCAGTCTAATAGTTTATTTTTGTAAAAAAAGCGTATGTGGGCGGAAGACTATGTATATTTAATTGCTTTAAATCTAAGGTCATTGCCACGAACGTTTAGCACTGTTTTATCAGCTTTATAGCAAGAGTCGCTTGAACAACTCGGGTTTCAGGAATGTTTGAATTTTTTTAATACTCATTATGGCTTCCAGCATTATTCCAAGATGGAAAGCAGGTTTTTACCTGAAGATCTTTTCTATAACTTAAAAAAATATCATTGTAGTTTAGTATCTTTTGATATTTAATTAATGTGACAGATACGTTTAATAACTTATTAACATTCAGTCTGTAATCCGAAATAGAAATATGCTTTCGTATATAACAATATCGTGCAAATTTAACTAACAATTCAGCTAAAGATTACATCTTTGCAAACTCAAAAGCTTTCAGTTGCCTTAAATATTTTATTTATTGTTCACAACAGACATATAAATAAAGAAAATGTGTAATCACCAAAAGCTTTATCTAAAACATTTATTATTTTCTTTTGTATTATAAAACATGTAAGAAAACCATAGTTTTTTTTAAATTTTGTGATTTAGATTCTGTATTTGTAGTCTGTTGTTTATTTTGTCCTCTTAGATATAGGGCAAACAGAAAATAAAAATAAGTATATAAGGGAGTCCAATAGCCGTGTACGTTAAGGTGTGTTCAACTTTTTCGTATCATATCTTATGCAAAAAAAAATCTTCAATACAGAGCCCCATCCTTTGATCAAGGATTTTCCAAGGCATAACACTGGAAAAAGTCGTTCTGGATGCCTGAAAACGATAATTTATTGCTCGAGATTAAATAAATTAAGTTTTTAATACTATCTGTTGATTCCTCACAAGAACCTAAAAGTAATTACTGAAAATCTCATTGATAAGAATCTAGGTTCCATAGAAATTTAATGCTATAATGCTTATTATCCATTGGATGCAATTGTCGAACGTATAGGCAAAAACGAGTGCGATCCATGTGATTTAAGGTGTGTTCAATCTCAATGTTGGGGGTCAGTTTCGAATCTCGAGAGGGGAGGTCCATTTTGGTCAACCTCATTACAAATCCTTGGTCGATACATCTGTAATACTAAGATACTTATTTATACCAGTCGATGCAATTTTGTCGAATCATATAGGCAAAAAACCCATTATATTTAGTTTATTTATTAATATTGTAGATAAACTGTTAATTAAAATAGGAGAGAGCCAGGCTTGGAGTACTGATGATTATCTACTCATAAAATAATAAGACTTATTGTTTATATTTTGTTATTTGGTAATATAATCATAGATAATGGTAATTGAGTAATCGAAATGATTTGAACTTTCTACAACTACGTCATTTGTAAGAAAGTCCTAAAAATATTTACATATTCAAAAGGTGTGTTATCAAACTTACAGGAATTGTGTGGTCTTATTAGTTACTAGATTATATATTTGAATACTTTGTGCAGCTATACAGTGTAATGAACTAAGGTTATTATTTATTCAAGCATATAATTTAAGTTTTTTTCTACGTATATGGTTATATAGAACTGCATCACGTTTAATGGAACTCGATTCATATCATTATTACAATTAGTCTATTTAACCCTTTTTGTGCAAGGTGCTGGCTGCTATCACAATAACCATCCCTTTCTTGAAGAACAAGGAACTGGGGAACGCTAAGATTCATGGAATAGGTATTTAGTTTGCTATATTTTGTAATATAATAATTACCAAATGAAGTGTGGTAATTGGGGTATAAATTAGAGGATAAAGGATATAATTTTTTGGTCGATATAAAATATTGTTCATTATCACTTGGCTCCTCTATTAGATATGATAATGTCCTCCTAAAATAGGGTCATAGAGCTATATTGACTAATACATATAGTACCTTCAAGTACCAAAAGCAGGAATAGTCTTAATATTACAACTTTCAAATAATACATACGTACAATAATTTTTTTTTTTTCTGTATTCACATATAAGTAAGATCTAAACTATTTTCAAAACAGAGTGCAACAAGTTTACAATTACTTAACTTCTATAGTTATTATTTTAGAAATGTAGAGATTAAGAAGCCCATCGATTGTTTTTATAACAAAGAATCACTTGGTGGATTTTGAAAGTTCGACAAACAGTCAATTTTACTAACGGATCCTTTCAGTTTTATTTTTATTGTATTAACTTTAACATTTATTACAAAATATATGATAAAGTTGTATTTGTTACAGTGGAATGGACTATAAAAATATCAGTAAAATTATATTTTTACACATGTTAATGGATAAGTTTATGCTTCAAAATAGTATTATTTTTGGAATTAATCAACATATGTCCTTTAAAGCAGGTGATGCTGAATGGTATTTAAAATTCGGCGGAACAACATATAACTTCTTGTCCCAACATGTACCATTTTCTTCACACAGTGCAAATGGAAGTGCTAAATTTGAGATCCATTTTTTAAAGAGATGTCCGACTTTGTCCCAGGAGAGGCACGAAATCTATTATTTGTATCGTGCACTAATTGGATCATTATATCTATAATAAACAGATATAAGAATATGAAAAAAAGTATTTTATATAATTTGATAAGAAATAGGAAAAAATGTACCGCGTCATTAGTATAGATTTGAAATAGATATTCCTCTTTTATTTTTTGTTATTCTAATTCATGTATTTTTGGAAAATTAAAAGTTACATTTTTTGAATATAACTACATAATATGATTGGTTAATCACAGTAAATGTTTTAA
>CP045894.1:7111468-7121573 GCA_013387185.1 Caligus rogercresseyi
ATTCTACTTTTAATATTTTTTTCTCAGAATTTGGCTAATTTATTCCTAAACTAGCCATTTCATATATATGTACTGGAAACAAAATGAATTAAGTTGTCTTTTTATATATTATTATTTATGTAGATACAGATACTATTAAGGATTATTACGTATGTACCTTGGTTTAATGCGTTTGTCATGATTGAGATTTATATAATATATGAAAAAAAATATACCCTCTTTATTTTACTATATTTATGGTTGTTAAATCTAATCGTCAATCTCCTTACATAGTAATTTTTTATATCAAATAACCGATATATCCAGTAATTAGCTATTTCAATAGTTTTATTTAAACTCTGGTAAAGTAGGTGCTCTGGTTGCAATATATTTTAGAAAAAGCTTTTGACTCTTTGCGGCACTACCATGTTGAAATATATATAATAAGCTTCTCCCAAAATATTTTTCAACCACTATAGATCGCTTTTAATGAATGGTTCCCCCATTATGTATTTGAAGACAGTTCCCCAATTTCACTGAAAAAAAATTAATCAAGGAAGTCCATTAGATCCTGTCCTCTTTATTTCCGCCATTTATACACTTACCTTAGTGCTAAAATATTACGGCTTTGGAATATCTTTTAATGGAGGAAAAATATTATTAGACATATAGCAGACGACGTTTCATTGGTGATTGAGGCCAATTTTGGCCAAATCAGGACCACCGATAAATTATCTAAACAGCGATTCTCGATTTCGGATCATGGATGCCTGGCTCTTCACTTCTGATTAGAGCTTCTAAAATACGTGGCCTCTCCCTCCAAAAAGGATTGATCCCTATAATATGCGAGTTGTCCACTTGTCTTGACTATGGCTACCTCTATTCTAACTCTAGCTGAGCATGCTTTGGCAGAGGAGGATTTGTGGGTGCATTCCCTATTCAATAAGATATATGGATTCTTTTTACGAAGGTAGTTAAGCTTTGACATAAAAAGGAGGGAGTTCCTATTCCAGTATTATATCGTATTCCCTGCCTGAACATAATATTGTATCCCACGTGCTAGATATTCCAAAGGCTCTAAAATCTAAATATAGTAATCTTGTAGATGTAATAATTTTACACCAGTAAAAGATAGGAAATAATGGTAAATTCTTTAACACATTCGAATGACCATCAAGCTCGTTGAAATATAACTGCTGACATCTATGAACATTCATTCATTAACTCAATTATGATATCATCATATTTATGACCTACAAGAGATGAAAAGGTAAACAGAAGTAATTCAGTTTAGAATGGTAATGAGTGATATACTTCGAATCTTATAGGTTTATCTTTTATTATAATAATATTTCGTAGATGCCCTGGAAGAACAATATACTTCTGGGCTTGTGAATATATCACGTTAAAGATCAAAAAACTGTGGAGATCTCCTGATTTTTTTAAAAATAATCCTTATTTCATCAAAATACAAACACACCTTCGTAACCACACTAAGACAAACCGGTTTTCTTATAAAAACAATCCTTTTACTCCCTCGCTCCAAAATAATGGGTACATTAATCATTTTTTGTCAACTCATTCTAGTTAGTCGTCTTGAAATGAAGAACCATTAAATTATCTTCGTTTGGGTACATTGTTTAAGACAAACACTTCGTATTATTATTATTGTTAGATGATAATATTTTAATGCTCGAAGGCTAAGGGTGACTTTATTTAATCATAATATTATTCATCCAAGACGTTTACATGGAAAGTATTCCTATATTATGAAAGCGAGTTCACAGTTTGAATGACGAATATTGAAAAGTTCCTAGTGAACTCCTTCCCTTTAAAGGCAGGGACGAGACTCTATAAAAGTGGACTGTATCTTGGGGGAGTCATCATCCCCCTACTATATTCCAAGGCGTTTCAAAGTGAACTATATACAAAAAATATAATTACAAAAAAGAAGAACAAACACGTGTAAAATTAAATAATACAATAAATATAAAACATGATATTAACAAGAATGCAATAAGACGCTGATGAATACAATAAACAAATTATATATATTTGTATACATTTATAATTTCCAAATATATTAAAAATAGAGGCCAATTATTATATATTTCTTTGAATATTTCAATTTTTAACGGTTACAACCAAAAGACTTATGACAAATCTAAAATTTTCAAGTCTGATACCAGATTACAGTGATAATTTTTTTACTATGAGAGTAAATCCAACATTTGAAAATATCTTATATTTATGAAAAATAAATACAGAGGTTGTAAATATATTACTTGGAAAAATTAACTATATAACATTGAATTTAGAGCAATTATTTTATATGGATTAACAATAAAAGCGGAGTTTTGGATCTTTGTAAAAACATAATGACCAAAACAAAAGCTTACAGATTATTTAGCTTACACAAACAGTAAAACTGGGCTAACAACCTATATAAGATTAGGTACTATTCTGCAAAGCTTATTGTAGAAACTCAACACACACACACACATATATATATATATATATATATATATATATATATATATATATATATATATATATATATATATATATATATATATATATATATATATATATATATATATATATATATATATGTATATATATATATATATTATATATAAATATATATACATATATAAAATGTATATATATTATATATAGCTATATATAAATTTATATATATATATTAAGAATATATATATTATATTGGTATATATATATATTCTTACTTATTGTATAACATGGTTGTTATTAGAGTACTCACATATTAAGTATCCGAGTAATTCATTATTACGAATATTAAGAAGATTTCTTATAAAAATTGGTTAAACTTGAAAAACATCTTTTTATTAAAAAAATTGTGAACACAAATAATTTTGTGTATCAATCATTTTTATTCATGGCAATATAACCTAATAGATCTGCTGACCTCAGAAGCTTCCTTGACCATAATATATCATCAGAAAATTCTTATATCGTATTATTTTTCATTGCAGAAAAAATACAAGAAAGATTTCAACAATACAGTATTTTAGAACAAAAAATTAATAGATATTTCTTTTGGTGTTTTGTTGACAAATAATATTCCTTATTTATGCTTCGTAATTAATATAAGTTACTTTAGAAACTCCAACATGCTACACATGTTTTTTGAGTAACTAGGGAAAACGAGTATTTTAGGAAAGAATAAGGTTTGTATATTAAGAGTCAAAACAGTCACGTTGATAATTTTAAGGGTTTCGCCAAATATTACTATTCTGCATAAATTGAGTAAACAACGGCAAAAATCATTGTATTTTTACAAATATGGACAAATGATTTATTGTTATTAAACGGCGCAAATATTTATTTGTGCCATTTTCCCATATGTCATAATTTTCCCTTTCTATCTTGGGCTATTTTTTCCTAGGCCGCATTTTCCTCGCTTATTTATTCCTAATATCGTTTCTTAGGACTCGATCCATGACATTTACAAATCCTTTGGATGGACTCCTCCAATATTGTTGGTAAATATACTTAAATTTTTATCAACTCCTCAGATTTGATTTAAATGCTTTATTGTAATGATCGAATCACCAATTTCGAATTTCCTGAATGCTTATAAAATCACTCAAAAACATAGTAAGATAAGATGTGAGTGTCTAAAGAATACTCATAGCCTGATTTAATTATTTAAAAAATATAAATCTGTTTCTGTTCTTGATTTGTTTCCTTTTTTCAATCTACTCATATATGTTTTGTTGTAAAAACAACAGTTGCTTAGAAATGTTGAAACCCTTCGCTCTTAATATGGCATTTCAATTTTATGCCATCATTAAATAATAAATGTAAGTTGATATCATCATACACTAAAACTTAAATGATGGATATATGTATATAATCTTGAACTATTAATGAGTTAAAATATCCAAACTTTTTTAAATTCAAATCTTACATTTTAATAATGTTTGTTGAAATATGTTATCGTACATTAAAGACATGGGATACATTTGAATGTATTCAATCTTTTTAAATATATACTGCTTAATTCTATAAACCCAATATCTGGATGGAGTTCAATTTAAAAGATAAGGATAAGTGATAATAAGAGCAATACAATTTGAATAAAACTTAATGGAATAAACATTTTTCAAGGAAGATGAAAGAGATTCGAATCTGTTTCTTTTGCTTTCAAGATCACGATGATAACGATTTTTTACCATTTCGCTACTACTCAGATTTCGACTAACTTTTTCTATTTGTAGAAAAATATATATGGCTATGCTAGGAATCCAAATTGGGGGGCATTTTTTTGTCCATTTAAGAGAAGAGGAAAATGCAACTATTAGCTAATATATTTTAAAACGATGACAAAACAGGATATTCAAGTATTTTATTAGATTTTGATTTCCAATTGAATTAATAATTTTTTTTCAGTTTTCTACAAATGCCAAGTATTGTGTTAAATACATAATAGATATTATAATCTAAAATTAATACAATGGCTGAAGAATAAAACTATAAATATCATAAATAGGCATCCATAACATTATTTTAAAGAATAAAAATAAAAGCATGGCTACTAAATCAAACATTTAAAATACAAATATACACAGAAAAATCAAAGTAGCACAATTATTAAAATGCTTCAAAACTTTGAAAAAAGTCTGATGTGGTATGTAGAGATCGATGAGAAATATTTGATTTGATCCAAAGACACGGTTCAGTTGTCGCCAGAAGCATCAGGAATGCGGGTCGAAAAAGCAGCCTATCTTGCAACGGCTGCTAAAATATTCTGCGTAATTCTGTTGGCAACAAAAGTTCCTGTGATGTCAGCTTTTTTGCCACCAAGGCTTTCAAATTCAATATAGCGAATTCGATTGCTTTTGAACTTGTTGATGTAGACTTTCGTCTCCCTTGGATCGAAAGAGAGTATAGACCTGTACATAATTGTTCATGCACTTCTCCATTCCTCTCACATTCAAGGCAACGAATTTCTTTAAAACCAGTAGCATGGGACAATCCATGAAAGCGTGGATTGTGTCGTTGTATATCCTGCCACAATCCTTACTTGGTTCATAAAATCTGTTCAAGTTTGCAGAAATGTGTAGTTGTGCGGTGAACTTTGTTCCATCATAGATATTTTTAGAGAACCCAATTTCTTTTTTCCAGCTTTCAGGAAGCTTCAGAAGTTTCATATATTTGAGGCAAATTATATTCATTTTTTTGGTATAAGGACCATAAGGGCCTATCATTATCAGGTGCCAAGGATGTAAGGTTATGTGTGTATTAGCAAACCGTTGTAGGCGAAACGAAATCTTCGGCCACTAAGAATAGATCCGTCATCCGCACTATGGAGAGTGAAATGACGCTCTTTAATTACCCGTTCTTCAAGTTCTTCAGGCTTTCCTAAATTTTTGAATAAGTATCTTTTTAGATAGTTTTGGCGTATTATATCTACGGTAGAATCGACCTCAAATGATGGGACATTCCTCCAAAGAAATCTCTGTAGGTATCCCCAAACAGCTGAAATATTGACGACACATAAATATTTTTTGCAGTTACATTGAGCACAACCTTGAAGATCTATAAATTTCTCTAATTGAGGACCCCTTTTTTGTTCTTAAAGTATTTCATGCCTGACTTTGTTTGATCACTTCCTTATAGCATATGTAAATTTTATATATAGACAATTTGTTGAGAACCTTCATATTTATTCCTTTGCTTAAGTTATTCAGGGTCTTATCTTGAAATATAAATAGACTCACAGGCAAATAAAAGAACTCAGTGCTCTAAACGTGAGTCGTTTATTTTCGCAATTAAAACTTATTTGCATTAAATAGTAGTTTCATTTATTAAGGCGTTGAATATGATAAAATGGTTGGATTTACTAGTTGCCTATAACTAAGAATTGCGTCCGTATTAATAGGAATAAGTATTAAAACCATTACAATCAATCCATAAATCCTAGTAGATTTTCTATAAAGTTTATCAAAATGAACCTTCCCCTCTCGGGAGTCGAATCTGCATCCTCAACATTGAGTATTGAGCATGATTTATGGAGCCAACGCGTTCCCTTCCATTAGAATTTATAGGAGTCACTTTCATATGGAAAATACACGAATTGCCTACTATCCTTCTTTATGATGGAGGGAAGTATTGATATAAATAAATCTTTTATAAGGAAAGAGTGACGATTAATTAAGGATATGTTTGTTAGTTATATAAAGAAAATAAGAGTGAATTCATCATTAGTCACTATCCATTAAATTTACATCATTCAAGGATCTTTTAAATATAATGCATTTCATTTTCTACCTCCCTAAGACTGTATTATTTGGGACTTATATGCAACATTCGTATATATATATATATATTGACAAAATGTAGTTTGTACACCATAATAAAAAAATTGATATTAGGTCTTTTTATATATATATATATATATATATGTTTCTTAAAAAATAAATACTGATATAAATTCATCATTAGTCACTATCCATTAAATTTACATCATTCAAGGATCTTTTAAATATAACGCATTTCATTTTCTACCTCCTTAAGACTGTATTATTTGGGACATATATGCAACATTCGTATATATATATATATATATATATATATATATATATATATATATATATATATATATATTTATATTGACAAAATGTATTTGTACGCCATAATAAAAAAATTGATATTAGGTCGTTTCCTGATATATATATATATATATATATATATATATATATATATATATATATATATGTGTGTGTGTGTGTGTGTGAGTGTGTAAAATATATTATTTTTGAAAGTTCTAACAAATATTACAGTTTTAATATATTTTGTTCATTTACTTATGACCATAAATAGACAATGGATCTCTTGTACATACCTAAAATATATATGAACCTTGAGGTTGACTCAACAGCAAAAAATAAAAAATAAATAGGGCCAACTGATTTCTTTTTTGTCCTTATTCATTTCATCCACCAACATTTAACGTTTTAGGAAACCTTCTAAATATTATATTGCCATATACAGTGTATGTATGCGCGTACAGTTATAAACAACTCTTTACACTGAGAATTTGCAATTTATGCAAAAAAAAAGTATTTAAGAAAGTTAGTATGCTGCATTCAGCAGCTTCATTCTTCAACTTTAATAATTATGTTTATTTTCAATTTGCGTACCCCAATCTGCTGACTTGAAGGACAAACATGTTGAGAGCTGAGTAAGGCATACGTATTTGTAACGGCAAATATATCGTATTACGATCCTTGTTAGCTACGATAGTAGGATTAATAATAATAATAACATGTTTGTGGTAATAGCAAAGATGGCCTTGATAAATTCATGTTTTTATCGTCCCATTTTATGTAGTTTAATCAAGTTTATTAATGTTTACTCATTATTAAATGTAGAATAAGTATTTAAAGAGAGTTATAAATAATTAAGGAACTTTTTGGTGATTATTGACAAGAATATCCAGATAATTTTCAATAAGAGGACGCCCCAGTTTAATTAACAGGATACTTAATCAAAAAGTTTTAGCTTTTAATTTAAATTGGATTAACAAATATATGCAATTGAGGAACTTCTTATCAGTGGAGTTTTTTAAGCAATGAATGTATTTTTTCAGCTGTGTTTTGTAAACTAAACTATATACTCTCTTCCCAATGTTTTGGATCCCAATCTTTAGAGGTAAAAAATGGTGCTTTGTAATATTTCTATCTGTACATATTTTTTATTGTGAAAAATATATATACCTAAATGATTAATGATTTAAAAATAATCTTATTTTTACTAGCAAAAAAATATGTAGTGCTCTACAGATCAGAATGGAAAAAAAATGTTATAATACAAAATATAAACCTCAGTCTTTGTAGTAAGAAATGGTGGACACAATATTTTTCTATTATCATCTAATAGCCTATAACTGTTTAAAACAATGTAACATGACGTTTTATATGTGAAAATATACAATTGGAGAGCTTACAATGGACTAATGTTTTAGTTTGTAGAAACAAAGATACAAAAAGAATAACATTTTGGATTCGAAAATATGCTTATAAACATTTATCTTGAAGGTATAATCAAAGTGCCAAAAAATAGTCACCAGAATTATTTAATAGATTAGAGATTAAGTTATTTATTTGGCTTTGTATTAGCTTATTTATATATATTAATAAATCATAATACGATGAAATAGAACCCCAAACATTTTTTTATAAATATATACTAAGGAATATTAATAAGTAGAATTAAGAAAAACTCTAACAGGTTTCAGGGGTTTACAATACTACCATCGCATGATGTAAAATTTATACGAGAGTGTATAAAAATTACTTAAGCTTACACAATTCAAAATAGAGCGAACACTAGTTATTATATACAATATAGATTAGCAACCTAATTAACTCTAACCAAAAATATCGATAATTCCTCATTAACAAAAAAATTTTTTTTCTTCAATGTCTGTTTTGCAAGGTTCATTTAATATTTGATACCCTCTTCTATACTTTAAATGATGCCCTCTAGTTTTCAAACCAAGCCTGTCGATGTATCTTAAAAAATAAATACTGATTATTAATCCGATTATCTAAATAAACTATCCTTCGTCCTCCATTAGTTTACATTCCCTAATAAATGAGCTTGGTCAAACATATGTATACATTTTGGAATATTTTTAGGAATTTCCTTTGCAAAATAGAGTCATAAGTTAGTTCCGCTTAATTTAAAATATTTTTACTTCATTATTTTGACCAAAGAAATGCATTCCTTTTGGGTTTGTTTTCGTCTTCTTGAAAGCCCATCAAAATATTTTATTTTGCGCAAGAAATATTTGAATTTTGTTAGAGTGGGAGAATTTTGCAGATTAGAACGTTTATTAAATATAGGATCGAGAGAATGATAATTAGGGTGAAGCTCGGCATTGGTTTTCAATTTCCCCCCTGTAAAATTTAGATTTAGAGGAATACATTGTTATAAATAAATGAGAACAATAATATAAAGTTAATGTAAAATATATAGTGAATGTTATTTTCAGCAAAATCTCTCTGATTATTTTTATTACAAGTAAAATAAAAAGTAGTAATGATCTTTAATCTATATCCCGTTGTGTGGTCATGTTATACTTGATTCTATACCATGTGTAATTTTAGCTAAATATAACCTAACTTATGCAAACAAAAAAAAAAAACGATTCTCTCAATACAAGAAGAGGGCAGAGCCCCATCCTGTGTTCAAGGATTTTCCAAGGCATAAACACTTGAAAAAGGTCGTTCTGGATGCCTGACAACGTTATGTATTGCTCGATATTTAAAGAATTACAAGTTTATAATTCGATCTCTTGATTCCTCACAAGAACATAAATTACTGAAAAATCTCATTGATAAGAATCTAGGTTCCATAGACTAATTATAATGCTATAATGCTTATTTATATCCAGTCGGATGCAATTATGTCGAACCGTATAGGCAAAAAACGAAGTGCAATAGCCATGTGATTTTAAGGCGTGTTCAAATCTCAATGTTGGGGGTGCAGGTTCGAATCTCAAGAGGGGAAGGTCAATTTTGATCAACCTCATTAATAAGATCCTTGGTTCGATATAACATCTGTAATACTATAATACTTATTTATATCCAGTCGGATGCAATTTTGTCGAACCATATAGGCATAAAATAGAAAAAATAAAAGTGTCAAAATTAGAAAAAGGTTCATAGAGAACATAGAATGGCTAAGTCACAACTGGTATTGCTGAATATCGGAGGTTTTTTTCGCATGTGACATCACTTTCCATTTTTCATGTTTAAAAAAATGTCGCTGTCTTTCCCATAGAGATATAAGAGCTCATTCCCTCCAATTAGCAGAGAAACATCGTTCAGCTGTATTCTGGACTCAATGACGTATTTCTCTGAAGAATCCATAGAGATATAAAGTTATAGAGATCTTATTCCCTCCAATAGCAGCGAAACATCGTCAGCTGTATTTGAACGCAATGACGTACTTCTCTGAAGAATCCAATAAGCTCTCTATATCTTGTATATCTCATGGTCTTTCCCCAGTGATGAGCGAACAAATACCCGATATTCAGCGCTACCATACGGACTTTGTTACTCTATGTTTTTAT
>CP045894.1:7121673-7138848 GCA_013387185.1 Caligus rogercresseyi
TGATATATATATATATATATATATATATTAGCCTGTCCCGTTTTCAGGTCAATCGCTCCGATTTTTTGCTCCAAGCACTTTTCTGCTGCGTAGTGATGAAAAAATGAGATTGAGAAAGTTTCAGCCTTCAAAGGCCATTTTTGTGACTGTACAAGCCACTTAAAGTTTCAAAAAGGCCGTTTTTGGGGTCAAAAATGGCGATTTTCAAGTGGCTTGTACTGTCTGAGTTTTAGTGATATCGAGTAAAAAAAAGTTCTAGGGATTGCTTGAAGTCTTATCTTTCAAAAAAAATTTGGAGCACTCAAGCAAATAAATATTTCTATAGTTTTTGGCTTGTTAAAGAGGCCTATTTGGACCCAAAATAGGCCTTTTCGGTTTTTTGCTAACATTTGTGTTATAAATTATTTTAGCATTTTTTCTTGCTTTTACAAATTAATTATCTCATAATAATGCATGTCTTGTCCAATTTTCATAATGGTCACACTGATAATGACGTTTTAATAGAGAATTATGTGTTCAGTCTTATGAAATCTTATACCATTGCCGAAAGAAATCGGTTTGTATTTTTGTCAATATTAAGAATATCCTCATGTTATAAGTTTTTCCAATATTATTTTTTTTTAACCTTTAAAATAATATTTTTAGTTATTGTCCAGATTTGTAAAATAATCTTGCATGTAACACGTAAAAATGATAATACTCTTTCCACACCGCCCAGGAGGCAAGTATTTAAGTGCACTACCCTTTTGTGTGGAGGGTTCCCCAAGAGGTCTATTCATACCACATGACTTATTTGAAAGTTATTTATTTATATTTTTTAGGTTTTCTTCCGATTTTTCTTTCTTTATTTATTGACAAAAGAGTGTCTTGGCGCAGAGTTTCATCATGACTTGAACTAATGAAATCTTGAATCATTTTAATATTTCTTTCGGCTGTGTCATTGACTACTGGTAAGTTAGTAATAAATTTTTTAAACTCCATATAATGAGACATAAGATGCCAATACTGTGGAGGCAGTTTCATCCATTCCATATTTTCCTTGTCCATCCCAAGCAAGTTAAATATAAGAGGAGAGTTTTTGTTAACAAATTTGGATAAGCTTGGCCGCTGATCTACATCAACATTAATAATTGCTTCTATTTTTATTTTTTCGTATTTCATATCTGGGTGCGAAGTATCTTTATTTATTTCCTCTAGTATTTTGTGTGCAATGTCCATCCTTTCTTGGTCCGGTAAGCTTTCGTCTGCAAGACTTAAAGGAATTATACTCCCATGCAAATACCAAGTATGGTTAAACATACTCTTCAGACATTTTTGGGAAAGAGATGGATTGATGCGAGAATATAGCTTCATTTCCCAAACAGCTTCTAAATCTCTTCTTGGCGAGGACGTAGTTTGGTGTGCCGTCAAAAACCATCGAGCATAATATAAAGATATAAACTCGGACATTTCTTTTACTTCTTTCTGTAGTGCTGACGTATTAATTAAGGATGTTAAATGGCCAAGTAATTCCAACTTCATGTAATAAATTGCCTGCGACATAAATCGAGCATGGTGTATTGGTCCAGGGAGCTTTATGTCAAGTTGTTTTAAATTTGGAGACAAATAAAAATGTACCAAGGTTGCCAATTCCCGATAGTCTCCCCTTGGCATTTTATTTTCAGTCAGTATTTTGTTCAAATCTTCTAATGTTTTATCCGCCGCTTGATCATTTTGAAGATTGAGTCCATATTTAAATTTTTAAATTTAGATGAGTTTATTTTAATGTTTGGAAATTCTGATTTAAATTTTTTAAATAGGTCATTTTCGGGGCCAGTCGTGATCCTGTATAACTTTGATGAATTTTTTATATGACACTCATATATATGATGCCTACAAGCAAGATGTAGCAAGGGTCGCTCAAGGAATATGTTTAACCTAACATTTACTCCACTTTCGCTCCCGGTATTTGAGGCTGTTGTGTCAAATACAAGCCCGGCAATTTTTTCTTTAATAGCAATTTTTTTTACAAGTTTTATAATTTCGTTGGCTTGGGATTCTCCAGTTGAATTTTCACATGAGGGAATCCCTAAGAGATGTTCGTCTTCAGTTGTTTTTATACTAATTGCAATACGCTCTCTTGATAATCCTTTTCCATGAGTTATTTCTTTTATTTTCTTACTGTCGTAATGTAGAACCATTAGGTGATCTTCAATATTTTTTATTTTTTCTCTTTGTTCATTGGCTGTTTCTTTTAAAACGCGAGTTCCTATTCTGTGCACATTGGATTTAGTCATTGATGAAGATGAGGAAGCTTGCATTAAAATTTGTGACTGAGCTCGAACACTGACATGTTTGCTTTTTGAAATTAAAACTGTGTCTTTCACAATTTGAGCTCCCGATTTGCATTCTTGTTTTTGAAGTGACTGTTGTTCTATTGTAGACATTTCTGATGAATCAGAACTATTTTCTTCAGTATCACTTGAAGAAATTAAATCAATCGGCAATGACAATTTTGTTGGCGTATTCCTATTAATCCTTTGATGGTTTTGTTCCGATCTAGTCACAGAATTCATGTATCGTTTGTCCATTTCTCCTATGCTTAAGAGCCTAGGGCCTCGTTGATCGGCAAGAAATAAAATATCGTCCGCTTTGTTTTCTTGTGTTCTTTTTCGGTCATGTTCAATCAAAGTCTCCGTATTTTGTTTTACTACTTCTAAAAGTTTTGGAAGAATATCTTCTGAAAAATAAATTCGATTTTTCTTTTCTCCTTCTGTGTTTCGATGTTTCAATAAATTTATTTTTTTGTGTGACTGAATTAAACTCTTCACCCTATCTCTAATATGATCATGCCTAATAATTGGATATCCAGCTATTTTATAAATTTCGACTATCTTTTTTGAAATACAAATGCAATCACTTTCACACGACAATTCCAGATCATGATTTAAAGAGCATAAAATAATATTTTTTTCACTTAACTTAGGGTTTTTCTCCTTTATAAAGTAAAAATATTGGAGAATATCCTGATTCCGAGGAAGTTTTGTTCGATCAATGTCTGATTTGGGAGAGCCAACAAGAAAAATAAGTTTTTTAATCCGTGTTTTTGACATATCGACAAAATATGATGCACAAAATCACAATAAAAAGAAATCGACTGTTGTATTTGGTTGTAAACGTTTAACTGAGGCAAACGCATTTATATTTTTTAATGTGTCTCTACTCCATCCTTTGTTTGCATTAATTGCGTTTTTAAGTATCTGTTCTTTGATTTTTAAACAAAAAAAAATAAGCATAGAAGGAAAACTGAATACATACCCTGAAATTTTATTAATAGAATTAACAAAGGCATTCTGTTACGGCAATACATAAAGATTTGCTTAGAAAAAACACAACATTTTCCATGCTGAAGGAAATATTAAAATGATTCAAGATTTCATTAGTTCAAGTCATGATGAAACTCTGCGCCAAGACACTCTTTTGTCAATAAATAAAGAAAGAAAAATCGGAAGAAAACCTAAAAATATAAATAAATAACTTTCAAATAAGTCATGTGGTATGAATAGACCTCTTGGGGAACCCTCCACACAAAAGGGTAGTGCACTTAAATACTTGCCTCCTGGGCGGTGTGGAAAGAGTATTATCATTTTTACGTGTTACATGCAAGATTATTTTACAAATCTGGACAATAACTAAAAATATTATTTTAAAGGTTAAAAAAAATAATATTGGAAAAACTTATAACATGAGGATATTCTTAATATTGACAAAAATACAAACCGATTTCTTTCGGCAATGGTATAAGATTTCATAAGACTGAACACATAATTCTCTATTAAAACGTCATTATCAGTGTGACCATTATGAAAATTGGACAAGACATGCATTATTATGAGATAATTAATTTGTAAAAGCAAGAAAAAATGCTAAAATAATTTATAACACAAATGTTAGCAAAAAACCGAAAAGGCCTATTTTGGGTCCAAATAGGCCTCTTTAACAAGCCAAAAACTATAGAAATATTTATTTGCTTGAGTGCTCCAAATTTTTTTTTGAAAGATAAGACTTCAAGCAATCCCTAGAACTTTTTTTTTACTCGATATCACTAAAACTCAGACAGTACAAGCCACTTGAAAATCGCCATTTTTGACCCCAAAAACGGCCTTTTTGAAACTTTAAGTGGCTTGTACAGTCACAAAAATGGCCTTTGAAGGCTGAAACTTTCTCAATCTCATTTTTTCATCACTACGCAGCAGAAAAGTGCTTGGAGCAAAAAATCGGAGCGATTGACCTGAAAACGGGACAGGCTAATATATATATATATAATATATATATATATATATATATATATATTGAAATTAGCAAGTAATATGTATATCTACATTTACTGCGTAGTAAAATCGTTTTTTCATATTAGTTATTCTTACTTCACATAATATATACTACTTTGAGTAATTATACTACTTTTTTGAGCATTCCGAAACAATAAGTAAAGGCAATTCAAACAGAATTTATAAAATCCTCACCAAACCTAGTTTTGCATTTTATAATAATCCTATATATGATATTATAATATTATAAGTGAGCACATGGTCAACATGATAAAGTGAGTGAATTCAAAGACTAAAAAATGACTTCTTACAAATTATGAGAGGCATAGGTTTTAATTGTCCAACCCAAGCCCTCGGGTCCCGTCTGCTGATTTAGGCTTTGATTTAGGGTTGAAACCCATCGCCAACTCTGGCAAGGTATAAGAGGCGTCCTTAACTTTCAGAATCACCCTGTATATTATGTCCCGGCCCGGCTTGAAAATCTTAAGTCCCGGCCCGATCCTGACGAAAAATGTGTCCCCGGTCGTTTTTCCTGATTATATATATTAGGAATATAGCAAAAATAATGACGTAATAATTCTTATATAATCATATATTCATACAAATCAAAGACAAATAATTATAAATATAAAAGAATTGTCCTTTATAAGACTATTAAATCAATTTCCTTTTTATGTAATTTTTTTGTGATGTTGTCATGAAAATAAATAATAAATTATGTATATAAATATAGTTATAACATATAATATATATATATTATATATATATATATATATACACGGAAGTTTTTGTCATAATTCTTATGCTGGTTTTTCCTTCAATAATGTATATGCGAAAAATATTCTTTTAGGAAGTTCTAACAAATATTACAGTTTTAATATATTTTGTTCATGTACTTTTTGACCGTAAATAAACAGTGGATCTCTGTATCATACCTAAAATATGTATAGGAAGATGTAAGGAAAATACGGTCGTAGGAAAATGTCAAGGAGAAATTACGGCGTAAGGAAGAAATGGATCAGGAAAATCGACCAACAAGAAATTGACCAAGGTAAAAAGGAAAATGATTACTCATGAATAATTCCCACGAAATTCCTTCCTTTAAGGCAGGGACGGGCCTCAATAAAAGTGGACTGTATCTATATATATTTGGGAGACATCAGTCCCCCTTCTATATTCCAAGGCGTTCCAAAGTGAACTATCAACAAATTAATAATATCACAAAGGAGAACAAATACACGTGTAAATTATACAATACTTTAAATATAAGAATGAGATCAACAAGAAATAATAATACTAAGGGGACGCTGAACAATACAATAAATATAACTACACACATAATTTATAATACAACTCATGGAGGAAATGGATTAAATACATAGGTAGGCCAAAGACAATACGTATTATGTACAATAATTTGGGTGTTTTTGAACTAAAGTTGAAAACAAAAGAGAGCATTTATTTAAAATTGGAACAATCAAAGTATGTCAGTATTTACTCAATATAAATATGAGAAATAGTATTTAAACAATAATAGGTGTATTCAATTCCAATACTTGCCTACCTAAGTATTTGGTCCATTCTTCCATGAGTCATAATTTCATTTTCTTCCTGTCCATTTCTCTGGTCTATTTTTCCAGGTCCATTTCTTCCTAGGCCGTATTTTCCTTGACCATTTCTTCCTATATGTCATATTTTAAGTATGTACAAGAGTCCTTTTCTTCTGGACACCCTAAAATATACATGAACCTTAAAGTTGACTCAACAGCAAATTATGATAAACTAAAATATTTTTGAATAGGGCCAACTGATTTCTTTTTTGCCTTATTCATTCCATCCATCACAGTCAACGTTTTGGAAACCTTCTAAATATTATATTGCCATATATGTATGCGCGTACAGTTATAAACAACTCTTTACACTGAGAATTTGCAATTTATGCAAAAAAAGTATTTAAGAAAGTTAGTATTGCTGCATTCAGCAGCTTCATTCTACAACTTCAAATAAATATGTTTATTTTCAATTTGCGTACCCAAATCTGCTGACTTGAAGGACAAAACATGTAGAGAGCTGAGTAAGGCATACGTATTTGTAACGGCAAATATATCGTATTACGATCCTTGGTACTATGATAGTAGGAATAATAATAAATAACATGTTTGTTGTAGTAGCAAAGCTGGCCTTGATAAATTCATGTTTTATCGTCCCATTTTATGTTGTTTAATTAAATTTGTTAAATGTTTACTCATTAGCAAATGCAAAATAAATATTTAAAGAGAGTTATAAATAATTAAGGAACTTTTTGGTCATTATTGTCAAGAATATCCAGATAATTTTCAATAAGAGGACGCCCAGTTTTAATTAACAGGATACTTAATCGAAAAGTTTTATTTTTAATTTAAATTGTATTAACAAATATATGCATTTGAGGAAATTCTTATCAGAGGAGTTTTTTCGGCTGTGTTTTTGTAAACTAACTATATATTTCTTCCCAACGTTTTGGATCTCAATCTTTCGAGGTAAAAAATTGTGCTTTGTTATATTCTTTATGTACATATTTTATTGTGAAAAATATATATAGAGATAATATAACGTTTTATATGTAAAAACCTTCAAGTCACCAATGTGGAGCCTACAATGGACTTTAATATAAATAATTGTTTAGCTTGTAGAAAAATACGCACAAAAAAATATCATTTTGGATTCGAAAATATGCTTATAAACATTTATCTTTAAAGTAGCAACAGGTTAGTCATTATAAAATATAATAGACTATAGATTTAGCTGTTTATTTGGCTTTGTATTGGCTTATTCATAGTATATTAAAAAAAACATAATACGATTAAATAGAATCCCAAAGATATATCTAATAAAAACTAGTGGCAAACATGGTATTATAAGGAATGTTGATAAGTAGAATGAGAAAAAAACTCTAACAGGTTTCAAGGGTTTACAATACTAAAATCGCATGACGTAAAATTTACATGGGAGTATTAAATAAATTAGTATGATTACACAATTAAAATATGGCAAACACTAATTATTATACTACAAATAGATTTGCAACCTAATTAATTCTAACCAAAAACAACGATAATCCCTCATTACCAAAATATATTTTTTTCAATATAATTTTTGCAAGGTTTATTCAATATTTGATTCCCTCTTCTATACTTTAAATGATGCCCTCTAGTGTTCAAAACAAGCCTGTCGATGTATCTTAAAAAGCAAATACTTATATAATCCGATTATCTAAATAAACTATCCTTCGTCCTCCATTAGTTTACATTCCCTAATAATGAGCTTGGTCAAACATATGTATACATTATGACATATTTTTAGGAATTTTCCTTTGCAAAATATAGTCATAAGTTATGTTCCGCTTAATTTAAATATTTTGCTTCATTGTTTTGACCAAAGAAATGCATTCCTTTTTTGGTTTTGTTTTCGTCTTCTTGAAAGCCCATCAAAATATTTTATTTTGCGCATGAAATATTTGAATTTTGTACAGAGTGGGAGAATTTTGCAGATTAGAACGTTTATTAGATGATAGGATCGGAGAGAATGATAAATTAGGGTGAAGCTCTGCATTGGTTTTCAATTTCCCCCCCTGTAAAAAAATTAGATTTAGAGGAATACATTGTTATAAATAAATGAGAACAATAATATAAAGTTAATGTAAAATAAATAGTGAATGTTATTTTCAGCAAAATTATTTATTACAAGTAAAATAAAAGTAAGAACTTGATCCTTTAATCTATATCCCGTTGTGTGGTAATGTTATTTACTTGATTCTATACCATGTGTAATTTTAGCTAAATATAAACCTAACTTATGCAAACAACTAAAAAACGATTCTCTCAATACAAGAAGAGGGCAGAGCCCCATCCTGTGTTCAAGGATTTCCAAGGCATAAACACTGGAAAAAGGTCGTTCTGGATGCCTGACAACGACAATTTATTGCTGGATATTTAAAGAATTACAGTTTATAATTCTATCTCTTGATTCCTCACAAGAATCTATAAATAATATCAGAATACTCAACAACAAAGACATGTCTATTTGATGATCCAATATTTTAAATGGGAGTTAAAAGCCTTAAGAATATTTTTTACATAAAAGATTAATCTATTTTCTTAATGAATTATAATAAAATGTTATATTTCTTCTTTTCAATTTCAAGTTCATTGAGGGCAGTGTTTATTGGTAAAGAGAGCCAATATTTTGTTGGTCAATTATGTTGCGATTATATAAAATGATATGAGCTGTCTTCCTAAGTGGTACTTTATAGTGCAGCGTGCTTCTGATTCTTCATCCCCCCTTTATTGTGAGCTCTTTTCTTCATGTTCTCTTATAAATGCATCCAATATATTTTCTTAAATAATATCTCCGTGTTGTCGTCCGATCTAAGCTTCTTTGTCAATTCAAACACGACTGTTATACTAAAAATAAAAAATCCTCCATGATTGCCTTCAAGAAATGTAATTCCATCAACCAAATTCATTCAATAGAAATTGAAGACATTTATTGTTTTACTTTTTTGTATCTACTGTTTTAAATTGCTCAACTGTACACTTCAAATTCATTATGTATTAATAAAATTAATAAAAGTCAAAGGAATCTTTATATTAAATTTTGTATTCGAATCAAACTGCTGTACATTTTCTTCATCAGGAAGATATTTACTCTATATCGGAATATAGTATTTAAGAATATACATATTATATATATATATATATATATGTATATTATATATATATATATATATATATATATATATATATATATATATATATATAGTATGATAAATATTTATAACAGAAAAAGTATGTTAGTACGTTTTTATACTAATACATTCATTTTTTAATGTAATCATTAAAGAAATATGCAAGTTTTAATAAAATAACATTGACACTTCTTTTCGTCAGACATTTTAAAAAATAATTTAATTGACGGGTCATTAACTACATGTTCAGAACAAAATGATTACCCATGCGATTAAATCACAAAACAATAGAAATATATATAATAAAAGTTTAATAGAATAAAGCAGAAATAACAATATTAAGTAAGATATATGAGTAATGGAATAGTAATTTTTGAAGATCTTTAAAAATGGCCTTCAAAAGTATGATATTTATAATCTTGATTTATTCAAACATATATATATATAAATATTTGCCTAAATATGTAAATAAAATAATCATAATATATGAGGTGTATAAATTTACATAAATACCATTCAATGATACAAGTGTTGCCATTACATTATCTAGATATTATTGTATAAACATATTCTCATTCAAATATCCCGGCATTTACAAGTATTAAATATATGTTAGTCCGCTGTCTCTTTGATTTGTGCAAAATATTTGAATTTTTATGTAGCAGGTATAATAACAAAAGAAACACAATTTGAGCCTTGAATGAATTGCCTTAGATTCAATTTCAGGTATAGAGTCAAGATGAATGCCAATGAGTGGAATACAATATTTTTTTATTTTTTATTTCCGCAGTGACCTTTTGCCCTCACAACACACACACATATATATATATATATATATATACATATTGCCAAAAAAAATTCCAATCCGAAATTTCATGATTGATACAGTTGCTCGATATTCTTATCTTTCAATTAAAGGTAATACAATCGTATCTTCATATATTAAACTGGAGACTGAGTTTTCAGCATTTCAGCCTCATCAAGGCGACAGTCAGCGGTGTTTTTATTTAAAAAAAAATTCTTTTTGTATAACATTATCATGTTCAATATTTCCATTAAATAGGAATTTCGAATTTCAATCTTTATATTGTTTAATATGTTTTATTTATTCGTTTGCTATTATGAAGAGTATATTTACTTTTTTACGTCTTTAAACTATAAAAAAATATTTCAGCTCTAAAATAATTTAGTTATTTCTTGAACATAAAAATCTTTTACCTATATATTTGTTCAAGTTAATCATATTGTGGTGTCAGTCGTATTAAACTGTTATATTTCATTTTAGAACAAGCCATAACATCCTAAGCTTAATAAGAGTGTTTAGTACAACAAGAATTTGCTGGAGGATTATTAGTCATCCATTGAGAAGAGTTAGTCGTAAAAGGTCCTTATCGTTATATCGCTAAAGAAGCCACTATAAAATTATGATCACATAAAAAAAAAATAATATAAACAAACTACTCAAAACGATTTGCATAATTGATTTCTCTCCTGTAAAAAAAGAAGAAAAGGATCTCCACCCATTAGGAGACTACTGATCTATCGTTATTTATTTTGTTCGAAAACTTCACAATGGAAGGACATCAAATATATTTTTTTGCATAACGTTTTGTATTTCAATAAACCAAAAATATTTCTGCATTATATAATTTTTTCAATTTTTTAAATCCTTATTTAATTAATTGGATCCTAAATCGCTGACGTCTCTGACCGTTATATCTGGTTCATTTGTTTAGCTCCGAGATTTGATCCATCTCACCGGAACTTATATCCGATATCAGCCAATGGTGATACTATCTAGGAGCTTTCTTTGTTATTAAATATTAGTTCAAAAATCTGAAACATTTAAATGATTTAACAAATGAAATCCTCGAGGGATGACCGTCGCTCCCCGATCTCTCCCTCAAGTTCCATAATTTTTTTGCCTTAATGGCGGACAACCAAAAATAACGTTATATTTATATATCGCAGTAAATATTGGATTATAATTTTCATCGAATCGCTAATTTTTGATGATCACACACAAGTTTGAACAAAACAGAAAAAGGATAGTTAAGTTTACAAGGGCGAAATATTATTAAATAAAACAATTCCAGCATAATATTATTCACTATATTGCAGATTCAGGAGCATGAATTTTACTTTATCTATCTTTGTCCATATATTGGGTATCAACCACATACTTTTCAGACATTCTGACCCCTATGTTTTGAACATATACTTACAATATGCCCAAATAAAGTTCTCAGACACAATACCTTCACACACAATTTCATTTTTAAGACTGTTGATTCTAATCTTCTAGGATGAATGCCTCATTTTGAACGTTTTCTAAAGCCACACACTCAATACCTTGAACCATCAAAAATGAAGAACTATACATAGATATTTTAAAATATATATCTTGTACAAAATGTCTTACTTATTCCATTGCCGTTCCTACAACCAGAACTTGAAGTAATCTACAAGATGAATCTCACTTGTATTTTTCTTTCTTCATGGATATGAGTCACATTCCTCGTTTCCACTGACTTGTACTACAACGTCAAGCAGCTCCCTTGTGTCTTGTAGGCTGACAAAAAAGATTCACGCCAAGCCTCGTCTTTATCCTAAATTATTGCGTCTATGATTTATGTTTGTTCCCCTTTGGTCCTTGTCTGTATATTCAAGATTTTAATTAAGCATTGAAGCTGAAAAATGCAATGATTAATTGTGCTAAGTATATTCAGTCGAAGGGAGTTCAAGATCTTCTCTACAATCCTTGACACATCTAGGTATCTTAAGGAATGAAAAAACCTTCCATGCCTCTGAAAGTTAATAAGAGCATGTGTGTGGTCAATCTATTTTTGAATTGATAATACTCTAAAAACAACAGGTTATTTGTAACATATATATTTAGACCACGTTTCAAATGGCTTTTTTGATTAGTATTTGTTTTGTGATAGCCAATAAAAGAAACGTCTCATAAGCTAAAAATGAACATATCTAAATGGTAAACGACGCAATCCTCTTAGTTTTGAGTAAATCCTAAGTGTGACATCATTAGTTAGGTAGAACTCAATTTTATAACAAGAAAATATACTCAATGAAATATACTGTGAAAAAAGTCAAGGTCTGGGCAATACAAAACATGTAGCAGTGTGACTACTCAGTGACATCACCGGAGAACGAATATCTATATATCTATCAATATATATATATATATATATATATACATACATAAGCGTAGGGGAGATGTTTGGTTTGGGGGGGGGGGGGGGGCAGCATTCAATTTGCCCGAATTTTAATAAGAACTGTTAAATCTGTGAAAAAATAATCGAATGAAGAAAGTTATGTTGATTAATGTTTTCTTTATAATAATTTCATAATATTAATTACATTATATTTATTTGGTTATAATTCAAAATCTGGTTGCTTTCATAGATTCTTATTTTTTCTTCAACTTAAATACCCAAATAAATCAAACAATTTGCCCGCATTTGAGAACTCACCCGAATTTTGTTTTGGGGGGGCAATTGCTCCCCTTGCCCCCCTCGCCATATATTATATATATAATATATAACTATATATATATATATATAACTATATATAATATATATATATATGTATACAAAAATATATAGATATATATATGTATACAAACATATACATATATATAAATGTATATTGTATATATATATATATATATATGATATAGATAGATAGATATTCGTTCTCCGGTGACGTCACTGAGTAGTCATACTGCTACATATTTGTTTTTGTATCGCCCAGACCTTATTATATAGACCTTGTCAAAAGTCGATTAATCAGTGAGATGTTTTAATAAACTAGATAAATCGTTTGGTCTTTATTTTAAACCTTGTCACAGGAAGTCAAGGTTTAATAACTTGTTGATAAGGGTAGTGTTTACTTTTACTCAGAGGACTATTGTTCTGTTTAAAGTTCAACGTGCTATGGTTGAGAGGAAACATACTTTATCAATGGAGGAAGAATATGGTGAGTACTTTATAAAGAGCCCATAGAACGCATTATTGTGTGTGTCTCAATACAAAGGCCTTTGCACATCTCAAAATCCTTACAATGGAATTGACGAATCTAGGAAGCAGGCTTCATATACCCTTAAGATACCACATTGACTGGAAATGAGCTACCGTAGATAATTGTATCAGGGATGCTGAAATGTGCATTGATGATATTAGATGCCTTGAAATGAAACACGAAGTCAGGTTAGAATATTCTATTTATAAATTAAAGTATAATGTGATCGTAGTTTAAGCACTCAAAGAGGAAAATACATAATACTCCCAGTTACTTGGTAAAAATCAATGCAAAACAATTATAATTTACAATTGATATCTTAGGGGCTGAATTAAATAGCATAATGTGTAGAACAAATGACATTAATTAAAGAAACTCAATCGTGACAATAAAGAATAATTAAAATTATATTTATTTTTCGCGGCTACACCATTTTCATACAGTATACTTTATTTCATTCATAAAAAAGGTTCGACATTATTCTTTTTTAAAGGTCTTTATTTAATTGTAACTGTGGATACAAAGGAATATAGGCAGTAGAATTGTGTATAAAAATAATACATAAATAAACATTATATTTGAAATTAGACTACTGCCAAAAGACCTAGCTGCAATAAGGACATATCAAAGTGTTAAATAAGTTTCATAATAAAAATAGCAAATAATGTTGACAAGTTATAAAAAAAAATATAACATAACATAAAACATAACTCTTAAACAAAATAATAAAAATCTAAAACTGTGGGTTGTAGAAGCAAAAAAAATATTGTTTCACGATTTTCTTTAGATGGCTGAAATATCTGTATGAATTCATCCAACTATAATTCACCTAGTTGAAAGCGTAGTTCCATGAAGACCCCCTTTGATCGGGGATTTTGAGGTAAAAAATGGTGAGCCTCGCCGAAGCCGAGATTAGAATGCCCCTCAGATCTTCTCGAAGTAGAAATTCTCAGACGTCAACCTAGAACAAATCAGTGCTTTGGCACTAAAAGAGCAAAGTGAATAGCTTCAAATTTTTGTGATGCTTTTCTTTCTTTCTTAGAAAAGCCATATAACACTACTGCCTTAAAATCTTCTGAAGAAGACATGTTTAAAATCAAAAACTCAGTTAAAATTGAAGCATATGGACAGTCAACAAATGCAGGTATTGTAGTGTTAAAAAACTCTCACAATCTTTACATGGGATATTAAGAAAATAACACGGTCGAGATTTGGAATTGAGATGTGAACTTCTTTCCTTCCATGAAGGATATTATTTTAAAACATGTTTAGACGAATTGAGAATAATTTAAGTATATAAAATTAGTATTGAAAATATACCTAGAGGGTATGAAAAATAAGTATTTTTTACCAATAAATAGAAAGGTATATTAAAAGAAATAAAGATTTAAAAAATGCAGCGTTGGGAAAGAAATGCCGGAAAGGATTTAAAAGGAATGATCAAGTTGATGGGGTTGCCGGGGAGATAAAAATGTAAAAAAGTAGCAAGAAACAATTCACCATGGAAGATGGTCTTCGGCAAAGGCTTCCATCTTTCTTCTGATGATTAAACCATATGTGTGAACAGGGGGTGATACCTGAACATATCGGAGTTCACCATATAGTGAGGGTAAAACTCGCAATTTTTCCTTTGTTTAGATGAGTGGTTTTTATACCTCTCATACAAAACGGATCTTTAATAATAATTAAAGGAAATCCACTAACTCGGACTTGAAGCCTTCGAGGAAGAGTACAATATAGACGACAACGAAATCGGAGGCGAAGAGGAAACACCGGAATGGGCCTCCTGGATGAGAATCTCCTCTTCACATGATGAGGCATGATCCAAAATTGAACAAGATATTTGAATTTTGAAAAAGTCGTTTTTATGGAAAAACACACAAAAAATAACTATTTCAAAACGTTAGTATCTTGTTCAATTTGGATGTACACAAAAACTAAATACTAATTTAGAATCCTTGCAATCATACCTATATTTTGCACCAAAATATTTGCAAATAGCATTATATGAGGACATTAGAGACGATCGGAAGGCGAAAAAAAATTACTACATATCTTTTGGGTCCGTTGAGGAGACACTTCTCATTATTCGATTCGTTCAAACTTTCAAAAGATATTTCTATGCACTAAAGTAAAATCCTCGCGGGAGCCCAACACTCAAAATCCAAAATATGTGAAATAAGAATCACCCTAATATATATATATATATATAGTTCAATAATTTTACATAACTAATTTATGGTCACATTGATTTTTACAAATTATTAAAAAAATACTTTCACCAGAAACATTATTTTTGAACTAACTTTATTACAAGATTTTTCAAAAGTCCCTCCATTCATTCTTTGAATAGAGAAAATCGAAAGGGAAGCCTTTGGCTGCAGTTGTAAAAATCATTATGAAATCAAAAGAATGTTTCGTATGGTATTAATATCTTATATATTATTTTCATTGGAATCAAAGATTTGGACAAATAATAATAAAATAAGGCTTTTTGGCTTTATCTTTTTGTTCCAATTTCTTGAAAAACCTTGTATTCATAAAAAGTCCAAGAATATCTCCAATAAGGAAATTAGCTGTACCAACATTAGGCATAGCATGATTGCAAATTTGGAAGTAGTAATTAAAAGGATTATTAAACCATCGTTAAGTCATGGTGAAAAAGAAAAAAGTGACCACATTAAATAATAGAGGGAAGCTGCCAAGAATAATAAAAAATATAACATATTTTGTCCTTAAGATATTCTTGTAAAGCAATTGGCAGGCTTAACATATATTCATTAATTATGCATTTCTTCATAAAAGTGGCAATTAAGATAGTCTATGAAAAAACAAAGTTAAAGTGGTTGTTTGTTATAAGAGAGGGGCAACGATTCCATTTTGCTTCGGATCATAAACTAATTTCTTAGTACTTTGGGACTGAGGTTGACCAATATAAGTTGATTATTAATCAGTAATAGTGTCTATATGTATTTGTATCTATACTTGCTTTCAATTACTAAGGAAATAATTTACAAACAAAAGTTATATAAATAAAATAAATTACTTTATATTAAACATCTTGTTGTCATTTTTTTAAACGGAAAAATTAGGCAAAGTTGGCCGTACATGCCGTTTTCAAGATATAATATATGACCAGAAAGATCTGTTGATACGAAAATGAGCTTATTCTCATCAGTTTGTGGAATGAAAATGTATTTTACAATAAAATCAATATTTATTTCTTTGCCCAAAAATGCACTCAAGAATATTTTTAGAATTTTTTTTGAAAAACAATGAAAATATATCTAAAAAATTAGACGATACCGATAGTACGCAAAACGTGTTATCGGTGCGGATTAATCAGCCAAACCGATATATCGGTCGACCTCTGCCTTGGGTTCCTATCCTCAAACATGAAAAAAACCAAACGATACTCAATATCTTTCACAAAGCCATAGTTTCATTTACTCTTGATTAAAAAAACAACAACAACTTCTATCGAGAAAGATACACAAATATCCATTAAGCTTGACGAGGAAACGTCACAATAGATGTTCTATGCCTTCTCCTTTGTCCACTTACAAGTGAAAAAAATAACAGAGCTTTAATTTCTTTAAGAGCTTAATCTGACCAAAAAGGACGGGCTCATCGTAACCCAAAAAAAACCACTAAATGGATGCCTGTTTAATTGTAGAAATAATATAACAATATGATGTAGTAATAACAATTTTTGGGATATATATTGATGGATTTTTGAGGGGTAAAAGTATTAAACGTGAGGGTATTAGCTCAGTGGGTAAGAGGGTTCAACTTTCAATATTGAAAGGCGCAGGCTGGCCTACCGAGCGGGAAGATCAATATTGATTGACATACTTGAAAAGTCCAAGGTTCGATTGAGTAATTGTAAGTAATGGCATAATGCTTATTCATATCCTCATGCATGTAGCTCAATCAAATTTCATAGGCAAAAAAAGCTATAGGTTTCACTCTTACTAATGACTATTAAAGCCATTTCTAACTTCCCCCTCTCTCTGTCCTAGTATGCATAATAACAAACGCTCCATGGTTTTTCTTTCAGGTATTGTGAAATTTTGCGGTTGACGATAAGTGGTAGAGAGA
>CP045894.1:7138948-7153070 GCA_013387185.1 Caligus rogercresseyi
TATGATGGACAGATTGATACAGGAAGAAGAAAAAATAAATATACTTGCCTTATTTCCTGTTTCTAATTCTTTATAAACAAGATCATGCTGAACGATATACTAAATAATACATTTTACCTTCTTGATAATTCGACATGTCTATGACTCACAACGGTTTTTGATCCAGACAGATTACAGATTTCATTATCTAATTAAACAAACTAAAGAGATAGGCTATTTATATCCTATACCTCTTTTATTATTTTTTGCTTTTTAACGAATATATATATATAAATGTTTCCCATACTTATTAATACAGAGGATACTTTATTTCGATTATGTGATTTTCGAATATCATTTCCTATATAAAATGATAAACAGCTCGAATACATTTACCGTTTGACGGTGATAATGAATACGATATAACTCGATTTTGAGGTCACGGGTTCGCCTCCGGAATGGAGATAAATTTTGATTAATTTTCATAAAAAGATCCTAGGTTTGAAGGACTAATTTACACGCAATGTATAATGCTTATTCATTTTCTCACAATGCAACTCATCGAAACATCCTATTAGCAAAAGAGCTATAAACTAGTAATAAAATATAAATAATAATATGATACTAAGTGATGATAAATAGTTAGTATAACTAAGTGATTTAATAAGACTATCCATTATAAAAAATATCAGTAAAAGTTAAAAATTTTCTGTTTGATTACGGTATCAATTGTCTTTTAGATATTTTACCAAAATATAATTATAATGAGTCAAATACAATGATACACGCTTACATATGTTTAGCTAAAGCTAAAGGTATTCTTTATTAGCATCATTATAATACAAGTCCATTTTACAAATATAATGTGGCTCCTTGAAATTTTTTAGAAATAAATTTAAATCACATTTTCTTTAAACGACAATAAGAGTAAAATGTTTCGATAAAAATGAACCATTTCTTAGAATTCAAACTGTTCTAACTGAGTTCCAGTTGTTATTTAAAACTAAAATATGGCATCCTTTATGAAAGTTTTGAATTTTAAAAACTCCTATCTGATGAAACGACATTTTATAAAAGTAACGATTTTATTGAATTAGTTGATAGTGACGTCATCAACTTCCCCTATATATAAAGATGAAGTCATTGCATTTTTTATTTGGCGAGGAAGTTGTGAAAGATCGTGAATTTTAGAAATCCCACTTGCATGAATTTCGCAGATTACTCCGTACGGATTAAAAACTTTTGGGGTCGTGCTACAGATATCGTAAAAAGATTCGAATTGTCTTTGGGCAGTGGGAGATGCCGACGAGGGGCTATTTAAATTCCAACATACCAGAGTCAGATACAAAGTATTGGCGGTGATTGGACAAATGTATATAAGGAACTGATATTGTAATTATAAGAGATGTAAATTAATTATATGCAAAGTTACATATATTAAAAGGAACCGAATCCAATTGAACAAGTACATATCCCTACTGAAAATTTAAATATATTCTGAATCTTTGTAAGTAAGATAACGTCGAGCCTGATTAGCATAATATAATTACAACAAGGTTACAATTTACCAAACCATTTCAATGCATAAAATGCCCGCTGTTGTGAAAATCATAAGAAGTTCAGAATTCTAGATTCATATGTGTTCTTTTTTAATATCAAATTACATAAAACATTGGTGCTTATAACTTTTTTTTGAACAAAAGGGCACAACTTGAGATGTATAATATATATATATGATAATACTAATAAACAATGATAAAGGTCATTAGACTCTTATTTTTGTAGAATAACCCTGGGATTCACAAAGAAGAAGAGCCAATTGACTTCAGTGTACACAAAAGTCTTAGATTTCAGGGACGAATCCTTGAGAAATAGCAATAGGATGAATATAATATTACTAATATATTGCATACATGATTCCACCCACACACACAAACAAGATATAAACGCTCCACTGAGGCTTACATCCAATTTAATGCCTACTTTCTTGATAGTTTGATTTGCAGCTGTTTTAAGAGCCTTCACATGCATATATATTAGGGTAAAAATGATTACTGCAATTGCATGAGGATATTTGCAATGTAGATTTTATTGCTAAAAAATGCAGATGTACGTGCAAGTGGAAATATTCTCCATGAATACGTTTATCATCGCATCATTTCGTTCGAGTTAATATAGGCCTATTTGATTCGTGTGAGACTGGATCAACATTAGAAGTAGCCCATCGAACCTGTGATCCTTTAAATAAGATGATTGGCCTTTCCCTCTCGGGAGCTGAACCATCGACCTCTCCATTGAGAACTGAACGTTCATACACTCAGCTAACACGCTCATTTGATTATATATTATCATAGTCACAAAGATATTTTATTTATGTAATCATATAGGAGTAAAAATGTCGAAACAGGAGTATAGCTAAATAATGAATACCCTTAAATATTGTCAAATCAACCAAAAATTCAAGATCAAATACATAGGAGTAATCTTATAAAGCTATTTCATAAATATGTTTTTTTCGAGAAGAATAATATTTTCCAAATAAAACAGACACAATATAAAAATTATTGCATAAACATATCATGTTTTCCTTTTAAATCTATAAATTTTGTAGGGTTAAGATGTCTATATTATGACTTGAATTCATGAAAAACACGTTCTTACAAAAAATGAGTTGAGAATATTTAAATTTGACAAACATGTTAAAATAAATGAAAAGGACCTTTTTTTCTGGATAGACATATTTCGAAATATTTTGATCTACTCAAATTAGTATAACAATATTTTTTATAATTAATAAACTATATTGATTTAGTTTAAAATTAGATCTCTAATCAAAAGATAATATTTAAATGAGGTTAAAATTAAAAGAATAATTAAAGCTGAAATATAGAACTCAATCCAATTTAGTCCATATTTTTTTTTTTGGAATTGAGAATTTTCTTTTAGGAGAGATTATACCTTCGTTATAAATATCAAAAAGATTTAGTTTGTTCGTATTGATTATTATTATTCAACAGTTCATTTTTATGACATGTACAACAGAATACATTAAAGAACCTAAGATAATGTATGAAAAATCACATAAGTAAATATCTAATATACAATTAGTTTGTTCCAATTTTACACCGGTGTTTAAAACGTCAAATTTTTCGCATTGAACGAATAGACGCACCACTGGATACCTAGCTTAATGGCTCGAAATTAGACATCCAGGCATTGAAAGCTTCACTATTTAAATGAGGTCAAATGTAAAAGAATAATTAAAGCTTCCAATGTCTGGTTGTCTAATTTTGAGTCGAGCAAACTAAATCTGTTTGATATCTATTAATGGAGGTAAAATATATCTTACAAAAAAACCTCAATTCCAGATAAAGTTTATTTCACTAAATTAGATTGACTTCTATGTTAGAGCACAAAATATAAAAGTCTCCTTTTGAGAGATAAATGGTTTTTGTTGAGATCCAAAGAAAATTGAAGATATACAAAAATATTCATCTTATCTTTATTAATAGTTGTTTTAAGTCTCAAGGATTCAAGCCAATGCTAAGGAGTTAATTAAAAAAAATAATGTAAGGGATAATAAAAATTTATATTCGTCAATATATATGATTCAAAAATAAAGCTAAGCTGTACTTTTTCATGGTTCAATATGCTTTGCCAGGCAGCCGATGCTTTAATGGGTCAAAAATTATGAATAGATAAGTAGATTAATACAAATAATTCATTACTTCTCTGCCAATTTCCTCTTATCACATTCATTCGAAGGTGCTTAATTCATACAAAGTGTAATTTTCTAATACCTTTATTTCCGAGAAGTAAAAAGTAAAGATAAAATTGATAATCCAAGCATTCTAAAGCTTTAACAATCTTTTTTTAAATCATAACCCAAAAAATTTCCTGCTAGAAAACCGGGATTCGAAATGTACTTTGTACTTAATGTATGGCAAAATACAAAATTCGAAATCATTTCCCTTAACACTTTTGTTGCTTGTGCATCAAACATGAAAAAATAAGCATAGATATTATTAAACTTGACATTGAAGTGTTAAAAGAGACATCTTCCACGCTTCCTTGAATTCATTTCATTGCACCGCGTTAGTCAATTGTTTGTTTTCTGTCTTATTTGTTCTTTAAGCATATATAGAATTGATCAATTATGATGTCCTTTGAATATGATTATTATTTGCATATGTAAGGCTAAGGCTGATGCACAACCATCATGGGCTTATCAAGATGTAATTCTCCATAAAATTGCCACTACGAAGAAGGAAGGTATTAAAATCCTAATCACAATTTGATTGGCTGGTGTCTTGTTGGTCACTAAATGCAATGGAAGATAAAACTTATTTATATTATAGAAACACCACTTATTTATATTATGAGAATATACATTTTATAAGCTGGGTGTGGCTTATTATATATAAATATATATATTAGGCTAATTATCTCGAAAGTAAAAAAATAGCGCTCAAAGTTTCGTCCACGTCATATTTTTGAATGAGACGAGGTTGGGTGGGGTCGATCAAGTGGTATCCATAGTTGATAATCGAATCATTTAGTACGTCACAACAACTCTCACCTCTGAAAACTGAGACATCTGATTTTCGACCCTATATTTGATCAGAAACAATCTTAGCCAACCAATCAACGAGATCGACACAGATCGCGTTAGTACATTCGATATCATCTGTCCTGGCTTCTTCATCATCGAAAGATAATGGACAATGGACTTTGATAGTGATTTTTTAACTATAAAGAGGATATGCTGCGTCCCCGAGAGACAAGAACAGAGAGAAGCGTCACTCTAGTGAAGACTATGATGAAGCG
The DNA here is from genome assembly GCA_013387185.1 of Caligus rogercresseyi. Lineage (NCBI taxonomy): Eukaryota > Metazoa > Arthropoda > Copepoda > Siphonostomatoida > Caligidae > Caligus > Caligus rogercresseyi. Next base: position 7,143,755 of record CP045894.1, read on the forward strand.
GAAACCTTGACTCAGCACTAATGAGGGTTTCCAATCACCACACAACCCTTCACCCAGATCCATCAAGGAGGATGACTTTGTCACGCCCCCTCACTTGATCTCAAGACACCAAAAAGAAAGAACGAGTGAAATGCTATGAGGACTTCTTGAAGCTCCCGAGAGCACAGGGTGGACTATCTGGGTTATCACCTGTCAATCCAGAACGTATTGTGATTCTACTGGAACTCAGAAGTAAGCCTGGGCGAAGTCCAAGGATATTCGTTCTTCATTCCACCCGTGTGAAGAGTTGACGAGGAGGATCATGATAGGGTTCATCTACAAATCAAAGCTAGCCTTCATCTAGGCCTACTGTATTTTCCGTGATAGAGTACGTCAACACGGTTGGGAAACTGTTCAATAAGTTTAACAAATTATATTCTGAACTGGGACAAACAATAGAGTTTCAAGCCTAAAGAGAATGCTAACCTTTCAAATAGAGCCTCTGCATTCCAAATCTTAATCTTTGTGAATAGTTATTTTGGTAATTGAAAAGCTATGAGGAACATGAGAAAGGCACGACTTCTGTGAAGCAGACGATTAATTTGATAGGCTTTTTTGTGAGTTTGATGAAAACATTTCTCTTTTATTTCTTAAATTATAATTTAAAAACCTCTATTTATGTTGAATAAATACATAGAGTGAAAATATTAGGATCTTTATATTCGTAAGAGAAAGTATTGTAGCTCCATCCTCCCAACTCCCATATAAATTCCAAATATATTTCCCATTCAAAGGCCATGTTATAGAATAAAATATAAACAAACCAGAATGATATAACTACGAGAACATGGAAGCTCAAGGTGTAAAACTAACTTTAAAGTTGAATTTACTATACTTAAATTCCTCCCTTTAAAAATATGAAATTTCCAGCTTAATTTTATTTACAAAGGCCATTTAAAAAACTCTAAAGTCAGAAAACACAAAAAATTGATAACATGCAAAAAAAGTAAAATTAATAATATTATTTGTCTTGTTATCCAGAAATCTACTAAACAAACTATTTATTGGGTCAAAATAGACAGTTATTAAAACTCAATTTTTTTTGTTTAGATCAGTTTTTAAAATCCTATTTTGTTCAACTTGCAAAAATAATTATTCGTCTAATATTTTATCTATGTTAGAACTTTGCAATAATGGTCCCTAATAAGCGTTTTTATATCTTTTTTAAATTGGCAATTAAAATAAATGAACAAATAAATCAAAAGACCCCCTCGGAAATTAATGAAGTCCCTGAGACGATCATCAAGATGAATGCCAGACGGAAGCAAATATAATCTTTAAAGAGCCAAAGAAATATTGAATACAGGAATAAATACAGAAGTCAAATGATTAATGAAAATGATTCATTTGAGACCCCTCGCAAAAAAAAATATAAATACTTGTTTTGTAAAGAGTGAATGTAAATTGAAATTAATCCTAGATGCAGGATGAAAATCTAAGTGCCCTTGTTAATCATACGAGGCCAACTGCTTCATATTTAAAATTATAATCTAGGAATCAAAGATATCATTTCAATATTTTTTGTTGTAATATTTAATAAGAAATTGTAACTAGAGGCATATATACACTCAGAGAGTGCAAACCTCCGCCGTCACGGGGTCCTTATGAACTTCCGAGGCGGATTTTTCACGACTGGGGCGGCGTAGAGGGACGGGGGAGGGTTCCCCTCGACGGAAATTCCGAGAGGAAGACGCTCCCGGCACCCGATTTTACAGCATAGCGACATCTATTGGCAGAGTAGGTAACTTGAAAAATTTAGTAGTATTTAGCTCGTTTTGCATCTTAATTCTGCACTCAGAGATGCCAAAATTTAATCACTTGTTACTTTTGACATTTCCAACAACTCCACCAAGTTTCATCCGAATCCGTTCCGTACTTTTTGAGTTATCCTGCTGACAAAAAAACCAACAAACAACAAACAAACCAACAAACGCCAGTGAAAACAATACCTCCTTCGGCGGAGGTAATTATACCTTTCTATAATTTTGATGCAAAGATGCTAATCTAAGGTACATATAATTGAATAAGAGAGACATTATTAAGTATAGTTTCATCATTAATAATCCTTTTATAGGTAGATGCCACAATGACAATAATACCTTTGAAAAAAGATATACTGCCTTACGATTTACCATTTAGATACTATAGTTGAGTGAGTTAGATTAACCGGGAGTGTTATTTAATAGCCCTCTGATTTCATTCAAGATCCCAAAATGGTTAATAATGCAATTGTCCAAAACATATGGTGTGATCATCAAGGACAAGTTTGGGGTCAATCAAATATCCCCAATAATATATGTTCATGCATTCGAAAGGATCCATCAAGCCATAAACGATGAAGAAAGTGCACTAGACAAAGTGGTTCCACACGAAAGGACTAATGTTTTGGTTTATTTTGTAATGCATTTAACATTTTTTTAAAGTGCAAACATGTAATTGAATTATAAACTTAAAAGTATATTATAGATATTTTCATTTAGTAAATATATATTAAGCATTAGTGTTGAAGCTTTGTTTATTTTGAAATTACGTGTTTTATCAGTTAATGCTTTTAAGAATGCAACATAAACTGCATAATCTACTAGTCAACTTATTTTTTACATTTATATATTTTCTTTACAAAGCTTTTCCATATTGAAATATTGTTTTGAATATATTGTTTTGCTAATATTTTTTATTTGTAAAATTTACTCAGTTCACTTCCATATGCTTGGAAATTATTTTTGTGAAAAGTATTTTAAATATATATTTTACGTCAACTGTAAATTATTAGTTAATACATATTAGTTCATAATTTATTCGTGTTTTTAACTAAACTTAACTCACAAATGTACTATTCAATTAAAATATATAGCCTCTTTAGAATTTTTGTTGACTTGTAATGGCAGCACCAGCAATAAGTCTCTATATAAGCACTACATACTTACAATATGCCTGAACTATATATATATAATGATAATAATAATAAGGTACGTCAGAAGCCATAATATATTAATCAGACTCAAGTTATACTAAATAAGAAAACGGTAGACGGTAGTGCCATCTGTTTGTCAAAAAAATCCTTAACATGTGATGGAAATAAAAAAAGATTCAGTGTCAATAACATAATATTGGATAAGAGAGACCCATAAGCACATCACTGACTTAGTTGTTGACTGTCACAGATGATTTTTATACTTAGCATAAATGCATGTTTTGGGGTTGTATTACGCATAGCTTTATGTGGATACCATAGCAATTGTTTTATTTACATACCAAGAAGTAAAAGAATAGCTTTAGTTGAACATCTGTATAATACAGGTAAAAACATAAATACCTACAAGTATTTTAAATGAGAATGACCATTTCACAATAAAATATAATCAATTTTTTGGTCATATATAATACGTTTTTTTACTATTTTCGATAACTTTTTATGGCTTTGTTATATTACGTAACGATAAATATTCAGTGGGCAAGAGAGTCATCATGACAGTTGACGTGCCTACAATGCCACACGAAAATATTATGTTTGTAAAAACAAGAGAGGAGGATCTCACTTTTTTTGCTGCCCCTGCTGTTGGATAATATTCTTTGCAACGCCAATTAAAAAATGGGAGACTTAAAAAATGCTTGTTTTGAATTGGAGTGTTTTTATAGCCACACACACAGGGTTGGAGGAGACTTTTGAATAGCTACTACTCCCACGGACGACGAGGGGCAAAGTTACCTTTTCAAGACCATAAATAATGATGCTTTTTTATAAGGAGCCGATAGTCTTGCACTCTTATATTTCGTTTTGGTGACATAAGCGACTATGAAGTATTAAGGAGTGGAAAAAGGATACTCTTAGGCAAGTTTTAACAAAATGTGATAATAATCAAGTCATAAGAAGGCATTTGACTAAGAACACCACGTCTAGGACTCTATTTAAAGCGTGATTAGTAAAAACAGAAAATAATTTTAAACTAAAATGTTTAATTATATTTTTATTATGCATTTGCTCTGGTTTTTATGCATTTATTTTATTTTACTTACATAATAAACGAACATGATAATAATAAAAACAGAAAAGAGCTAAATTTTACAACAACAAAAAAAGTTGGTATTACAAAATATGGCATCACTTCTAACATGGCTTTTGGGGTGCTTATATCAAATTTCCATCCTGAATAACATTTTGAGGTTTCATTTCTAATGAGCAGGGCTGTAGAAAATAAAAATAATGGCGTATATGCCCAGAAATATGCGGAAAAATAATTAAATATGTAGAAAAACAAACAAAAAATGCCAAATATGCCATATAAATATAAAAATATGTATTCTGTGCGAAAAGTGCCGTGTTTTTGTAGAAAAGAAGCTCAATAAATGTTTCTTAATGTCATGCTGGATAAAAGCCACAGCGGTTTTTATTAAGCCCACAAGAAATTACTTTTAATAGCGAGTTTTATTAAACTAGAAGTCGCAATCTCCTCAAAATATGTAAAATATGCAAAAAAAAAATGATTTACCAGATTCCTACAGCCCTGCTCATGAGCCTCAATCCATGCCATTTCCAAATCCTTTGAATTGACATATAATATATAAATAAAGCAATTCTTCAGGGAAAAAAGAATGTTCATCTTATTTACTCATTTTGATGATAAGACATAGGAATATTAAAAAGTTGAATTGTCGAAAAAATAAAATTCAACATCAAACTCATTTGTCTATGATCCGTTGCATAACAAAAGTAATGAATCCACTGGACACAAAATCCATAATCGTTTGGTCGTATTATCTTTTTTACTTGAAACTCCTCGCAAATAATTATCGTGCCCATAATAAACGATATCAATTTGCTTCTTTAATCTTCAAAGTATGTAATGCTTGTTGACTCTTTAATAAATTACAAGCATGACCTTTAAATCCTTCAAAGTCATCATTTATTAGGGTCGGATAATAACAATAAAAACATCCTCTTACGTATAACGACTTATGCAATACGTACGTAAGTCTCAGAAAAAATGATATAAAAAGTGCATTTATTAAGTTGTAGATAAGAGTGAATTCGGGTTAAAAAAAAAGATTGAGCTATCATAGGATGATGGAGTGTGAAATAGTTGAATTTATTATTATCTAGGTAAATCTTTCATTAAATGATAAGACAGTGAATATAACAACTGAATACTCTCTAATTAATGAAGGCATAATATTTCAATTTAGCATTTTTAGGACATACTAGAACAAAATGAAAAGCTATTGAGAGTTTAGTAAAACGTGCCCTAGAGCAAATAAATGGAATGTTTAATCATGTTCAGCATAATGTTTATTTATATTAAACTCACTTAAAGATAAGGCAGCCCCAATTGACAGTTAGCAAGAAAACAAAAGTGATTAAAATATACCGAGGACTCATATGGACCATACGGGGAACGTCATCAAATTTTATCCATCCAAATCAAAAGAATATTTTAAAAAATATTAAAATATTTTAAGTACATACCCATTTGATATTTTGTTTATTGCTTTAACCTCTTGTTTAGATTTTTATTATAAACTATAATGTTTATTTTACTTATATATTATTTTTTATAATAATTTTATATAACATCTAAACAATAAAGAAGAAAGAAAAAAATATGATCCTCTCAACTACAGAAGATGGTTTAAATATAGGGTTTTCATTGGGACACCTGAAAACTGATAAATTTCTTTTCAGCCCTACTACAAAGTCAGCAGATTTTGCATTGACAGCAAGGGAACAACCGATCACTTTTTTATTATATTTCTCTACACTCCAGAGAATGTATAACACAAATGTAGAAATTCTTCGCCTTCTAAACAACTTTTACCGACCAACTAAAGATAATTCGAGAATTTTCATGATGTCACATCGGCAAGCAAAAAGTTATCTCTCTTGGCAATACTCTCTTTGTTTGTTTATATTTATTAATTATCATCCACGATAGACATACACACGAAAATTGGCAGTACCCTCATTTTACATTGTTTAAAATCCCTCGTATGTCTAAAATGATATTTATTTATGAGGCCTTATGTTTATTGCTTTAACTTAAAGTGAATATACTTATTTTTAAATTTATATTTTGTATAACCTACATGTTACAACTGCCATGAAATAAAGCTTCCAAAAATATTTTGTAAAGCATATTTTTCATACTAGCAAATGACAAACGCATTCATATCGCACAAGCCAACAAAGGATATACTTGTATGTATGTAATATAATGACAAAGCAAAATAAAATATTACTCTGCGCAATACAATAAATGTAGTGCTTTACTTTTATGTTTCTACAATACAAAGTTTATTGTCTACTGGAAGTCTCTTGGGCTTCAGCCCGTTACATAAAGGTATATGTCAATAAGGCACTCAAGCAGTGGATGCTAAATACAAACAAAGTGGGAGTGGAAGGTTGATGACTTGTCAATATTAAAAGAAGTACTTGTCTTGGACCGCAAAAGGTTTTTATAGGTACTTCAAAATTATGAATACATAATAGATGAGATATATCTGTTTATAGTATTTTTGATAAGATATGTTAATTGATTTGAACTGTGTGCCAACTGATTAATATTAGGCATTATACATATTAAGCATATATATATATATATATATATATATATATATATAATATATATATATATATATATATATATATATATATATATATATATATTATATATATATATATATATATATATATATATATATATATATATATATATATATATATCTATATATATATATATATATATAATATATATATATATATATATATATATATATATATATATATATATATATATTATATATATATATATATATATATATGTTAAGTATGAGTTAATACTTACTTTTGTTACCCTCTGTTCGGATTATAGTTAGAATACCTGTATGATTAAAAAAGAAAGGATCAATATCTTATTTCCTCAAAATAAAAAAATAATTGCACAGATACATTTAACAAAATTCTTAATTTTTTTACAGTTAACCTCAATGACAAATTTAAATTTCAAATAGTTCAATATACAAATGATAAATAGTTTCATTCTTTAAATTACTCAAACACAAAATGATTCAAATTCAAATCAGGTTCAAATACTATATGTCTTCTATGGGCTATTTGGTTCGATGGAATTGCATCCCTGTGGATATATATAATCATTATAGGGTTAAAACTTGTTTATCGAACCTAGGATTTAAATATTTACTAGTTTTTATTATATTTCAGGCCTAGAAACGGAATATCCAGGAGACAAAATAAGTATTTATGATACCTCCTGTTTCCGCTTTTCATCGATGACAAAACGCTGCCAAAGCCGGGACTCGGGACGTATGCAATGTGTACGGAGAAAATGTCTTAGCCGTCTCTACTGCACAAAATGCCTTGTGATTTGACCTCGACGACACGCCACGGGAATTGGCCGAAAAATTTAAATGCACTCATACGACCATCTCCTATCACCTCCATTGTATGGGATTTGTCGAAAGCTCGGAGGTTGGATCCGATAGACTAGGCCATGTCATCTTGCTCCACAACAAAGTTAGGCCCCATGTTACACGAATAGTCAAAACCCCCCTTCAGGAGCTCGAATATGAGGTTCTTTAGCATCCAACGTCCTCTACTTATATTGCACCATCGGTTTATCACCATTTCCGCTCTTTATAAGCCAAAGAGTGGAGTTATCTTCGAAAACTAAGAGCACCTCCAAAACTGGCTCAACAACTTTTTTTAAACCAGATCGGGCGATTTTTGGCGGAACCGCATCAACCAATTGGTCAAGATGCCAGAGGAGGTCGAAAGCAGTAACGTAGAATGCATCATTGATTAAATAATTATTATTATTATTTTTGAAAAAAATATCCATAATAAAAGCTCTTCGACCCCATAATATTATATATTATATATATATATATATATATATATAATATATATATATATATATATATATATATATAATATAATATAATATTAAAGCTGGTTTACCAAGCTTTCATTTGATATGTTTGGTGTTCTAAAAATTGCTATACTTTAAGAGATATAAGCAAATACATTTTTGCACGTACTCTCCCCAAAAAATTGATCTTTTGATATGAGAATATACAATTACCACTTGGTAACTGCTGTTATTGTTAGCTGGATAGAAAGAGAAAGAAAAAAAGGAGGGAGAGAAGTGAGGCAAAATACTCTCTCCCTTCTTTTTTCTTTATCTTGCTATCCAGCTAACACTAACAGCAGTTACCAAGTGGTAATTGTATATTCTCATATCAAAAGATCAATTTTTTTTGGGAGAGTACGTGTAAAATATATTTGCTTATATCTCTTAAATTATAGCGATTTTTAGAACACCAAACATATCAATGAAAGCTTGGTAAACCAGCTATAATATTTTGGTATACTAAATCATGTCAATTTAATAAGTAGAGAGTTATATGTACATTAAAAAAGCATTTCTCGCGTACAAAATGACGCATATAATGGATTATAATGCGTCAGAGACAAGTAAAATTTTGAGAGGATACCTTGACGCAACTAAGAAACACATTATTTATTTTTTTTCATATCGATTTCTTATAGGTCAATACAGGCTGAATCATATATGTAAACTCAGCTTGTACTGAATTCTGAATTAATAGAATGCACCAAGGTCATTTTTGGATTTATCATTCAAAGTTTACTAACTTAAAAGTACTGTTTTACTCTGAAGCGAACAAGTCATCTTCTAACAGGCGAGTGAAGTTATTGATACAAAAACTACTAATATGCTAACATTACACACTCCATTTTTTCTTTGTTTTTACTGAAAACTTTGTTTTATTAAAAAACATCAAACATATGTCTGGTAGTAAATTAGATTTTCCTTTAATTAATAATTATTATTGAAGTCTGTAACGTCCCCCATTTTCAAGAAATTTGCGGAAACCTATATTTTTACTAATTTTTAAAACTTTGACCTCGTTGCACGACCTCGTATGTTGCCGATTTTGTTCAAACTTTGTATGTAGTCTTCTTTTACCCAAGAAAAGAAAATCCACAATGTTGCTAACATTTCAAACATTTGAAAAATAAGAACAGCCCTAATTATCTATAACATATATATATATATATACGAAACTAAATAGTGCCCTATTTAAATATCTTGAAAACGTCGTTCTCCTTTGCAAGTACATAATTACTTTATCTTAAGTGCATCTAATCTTAAAGGTTCAAGGGCAAGACCCTATTATTACAAAATAAAGTGCAGATTTACATTTTAGCATTGTACGAGGGAAGTTATGTGTAATAATAAAC
>CP045894.1:7153170-7171471 GCA_013387185.1 Caligus rogercresseyi
AAATATTTGATTGTTAAACGTTTTGTACTTAGACAACATTTAGTTCGTATAATATGAATAAAATTGTTAGTAACCTACGTTACATGTAGTCCAAATTACTAAAAAAACCTCCGAACTTACAGGACGTTTTATAACAGGCTTAGTCATAATAAACAAAATAAATGCTTTCGGCACTTCCACTTGTCGAATTTACACCACTCATTTTATTTTTGTTTATATTATCTTTTGAGAGTCATAGAACGAAGATACTTGAGATTTCAGATCAAATAATTGAGATTGTTTTTCTATAAAAGTTTGGTAATCTAGGTTGGAGTAGGATGCCAACTACGGGAAAATTGACTCGAATCAATATTCTCTGTATCTATGTATAAAGAGATATCATTTTAATTTCGCCAATAAAAATATGTTTTCCTTTCATATAAATATCAAAATACATTTTGTATTTAAATACTCAATTCTTAACAAGGCATTTGACCAATAACATAATTAAAATGTAGTTCCTCCACACGTTGCATTTGGAAGCAACCTCAATGACTTTAGGAGGATATTATATATCTTTAGAGTTTTCATTAAGAGCGCCGCTCACTTTGAAAGTCGTTTGAATTACCACCACATGCGCATTTTACGTAACCGATTTCGAATACTTTTCCGAATTAAATTGGCTGAAATCGCACAAATTTTACATAAAATGTTTGTTATGAGTTCTTCTAATGTCGACAGATTATGGTGTGGAATAGGGCATTCACGTGACTCCAAAGAAAATATTCTAGAGGCGTCAAATCGCACGAGCAAGGCAACCATTTGACTGCTCAATTTCTGGAGATAACACGCTGATCAAACTTTTCAATATCGGTTGTTACATTGGCTGTATTAAAGTGCGTCTTGTTGAAACCACATATCGTCCAATTCAGGCAAAAAATCGGGTATCATGGAGAAGTACCGATTTGTATTCACAGTAACGGCGAAAATTAAGGACCAATGACAGTGTTAGCCTGTAATCCACACCAAACGGTATTTTTTCGGGATACCATGGCGCCTCATAAATCACATTTGGGTTAGTGCGGCCCAATAATTGTTAAGCAAAGCCACTGAGCCAAAATATGCCTCATGCTTAAGGGTTTACGATGAAAATTAGGATGTTTTCGATTTTCTTTCAGCCCATGTACAAACTCCCGACGTTTAAATTACTCAAGTGACTTCAGTTCTTGTGTCAACTTGATTTGAAAGGCGTATAGATCAATATTTTTTTAATTTTTCAAAAATACTTTGTACATTTCTTTGTCTCACTAGCACAGGACATTATGTAACGTGTATGTAAAATAATTTTTTTACTAAACGCTGATTTGTAGATGTTGCTGGTCGATTACGATGATCATAAAGTGCAAAGACTCTCTTAAAGTATGGGTTAAATACTATTTACTTTTGTAATAAATTTTAATAATTTGCAAGCGTAGCTCGATTGTTTATTTCTTCACGATGAAACTTCAATTATTTTCAAACACAGTTGTCCCAACAAATATAGCGTCGTTCTTAAAAGCATACAATGTCAGAGACCCTATTGAAAAACCCTTTAAATCTGATTTATCATTGGTGCGCTGCATTATTCTGTGCGTTTGACAATCCTCTCATGGGATCCATCTACCGGATGTGAATGTGGAGGAGGAGACTTGGTCCGATTGTTTAGACAAGTTCAATAACAGGAACTCCCTCCTTTCCTCTCTTTTTTTTTACGAAGGTAGTTAAGCTTTGACATAAAAAGGAGGGAGTTCCTATTCCAGGTTGTTATAGTATTCCTTGGGGTGTGATAAGAAGACATCAGCAATATATTATCCACGACAAAATAAAATTTTGTATTAGGTTATTTTCTCACTTTGCAGTAGTTTAAACTAAACTATTAATATACCAAATAGGTATGTACAACTGTCCAATGAGTGATTTTTTTCTATATGCCTTTTTACTTTATTTTAGAGTATAATTATTTATTTACACCCTTATTGTTGAAATAGTAACATTATAAGCGAAAAAATATATTTGTCTACCACAACAGTCATCACTGCACCCTTATTTTTATAGTTAGGCTGTGTATATATTTTAAGATTAGTTTTTTGAGATAAATAAAATGAAGAATATTACTATATTTCTTAAATGAAAAATGGGCAACATAAAAGTAGAATTTTTATGTTGTATTATGGAAGCCATTCTTTGAATGTTTTCAATGTTAAGCATATATCTTCAAATTCCTCAATATACTTGACAAAATCTAAGGATGGGCTTTTTCATATCTTTGAAATCTTGTGGGCAAATATAAATATTATCATCGAGACTTCAATACAAGAAACAAATATATGTATATGATTGTATCGATTGTTTATCAATTTTTAGCGATTAAACTTCATAATTTAATGAACGATGAATTCATTTTATCACTATTCAAAAATATGATTTTATGAGTTTGAAGCTTTAGAGATGACTCTAAGAAGCCATTTTTTCTTCATATGCAGATATTTTAAATTGTTCTCCTTCAGTTGATGACATTTCTTTTGTTTAACTGATAATAATATATATAAACTTAAATCCCGGTAAGGAATTATTTAAAACTCAAGTAGAGTCCAGCAGGTTATTGATTACAGTCAAGTGTGGATAGGAGGCAAAAAACAGAAGCGTGGAGTTGGTCTATAAAATGTAAAATTGCGACAATCATGGCGAAATTCATTAAAATTCTACTATTTCACGAGCAAAAAAGTATGTTTTGGCTCAGGGACCGCCCGGAATAGTTTATGTTAGGCGAGGATTCCAAACTTAACAAGTTATTTGATCCTTTTTCTTTATCATAATCAGTTTAAAAAATCTGTAGAGATAACAGTATGGATTACATTTTGCTTTGCTCCCATTTTAAAGTGTACATTCAACCAAAACTAAAAATATAAAGTATAGTTCTAATACCCTGAATTAATATGTACATAACTTTAACATACATATGGATATGGAGTATGAAAAATCTTTATAAAGAAGAAACGTCAGGTAAAATAGTTAGCTCTAAAAAAGTTGTTTATTATTATTGGATATTTCGTTTAAATACCTTCAATGGACCTTTGTGAACTGAGCAATTGGGCGCCGCCTGCGTGATTCTTTTTATCTCAGTAAAAATTTGCTCAAATGCTCTATTTTTCTGCTCCATGTAAGCTTTCCTCAAAAGTCAAGTTTATTTTGTGCACGGTATTGTGGATCAGTAGCTGAAAAGTCATTTCGTCTCGAAGCAATAGGAAGAAGAAACAAAAAATCTAGATTACAACTAGGGCTTTTGAGTAACGCAACGCAGTTTTTCCATTCTATTGGTACAATTTATTATTTGTCTAGCACCTCGGGTTTGTAGATGTAGTATAATACAACTACAAATAGAGTAGACCGCTGGAGAAAGAGGATGAGAGCGTATGATCACAACCCAGTTATAGGTCTAAGTGTATGCACTCTCTCTCTAATCCAGGTTTTAGTAATAAGATTAATCACATGCATACGAGAAGTTACATACTTGTAAAACTACATGCAATTAAGTATTACCTTACATGGTAACTGAAGCATAATTAATTGGATTTTGCATACATATAAATGATGTAATTAAGTACATTCCTTTATGTAAGGAGCAAACTATCTCGCGCCATCTGGCGGGAAATGAAGTAATTAGTTTGCTGCTAAAGTTTGCTAAAATGTAATAATACACTGGGTATATTAAAAACTCATGTTCGTCTTAGAGTAAAGTCAATCTTTTTAAAGATACTCTCACTATTCTTTTGCACCACAGGTATTTGCCAAAATTGTTATATGAGTTATTAATTTTTTCCCCAAATAAATCGAAAAGACAGATATAAGTACCAACGGTATAAAATGCAATTCATATAAGATATATATATATAAATATATATATATATTTATATATATGATATATATATATATATATATATATAATATATATATATATATATATATATATATAGATATATTATATATATATATATATATATATATATATATATATATTTATGAATATACTTTATTCTTTGACTTTGCTCCAATCATAATGATAACTGAGTCTTGATTGATATAACAAGGATTCCTTTTGACATCACAAAAAAATTGCACAAGACGCAAATATGCATTTCTAAAAAATACAAAGGTAGATGCACAAAGGATTAAAGAATATTGATTTTAAGGAGCTTAGGATTTTATAGTCTCGGTAGATTCTTTGGTAATTGGCAAAATAAAATCATATATATATATATACCTATATATATATATATATATATATATATATATATATATATATATATATATATATATATATAATATAGATATATATATATATATATATTATATATATTGGTATATGTATGTGTATATATATACATCATGTATATATATATCAAACGTAAAATAAATCTTGGTAAATTTTAAATGAATAGATATAGTTTATATATTCATAAATGTAAAATATTCTGGCAGTGATTTGAAGAAAAATTTCAAAGCTAATTCGTCTTACTATTTTATTCTTAACTAGAGCTTTATTTTATCAATATAGTAATGATATATATTATATATATATACAAAATATAGCCAAAGTGTGTGAATATTTTAGAGTTGAAAGTATGTTAACCTTGTATAATTTAGGCTCTTTTCACAATAATAGGAACATCTCGTTCTATCATCAAATATCCAAAAATATTTAAACAAATCATTTCGACCTTTCTTTTTGTCGGTTATAAATAGATTTCTTGATGTAAAAATAAAACTGTTAGGTGAATTGTGTTTTTATCAAAACTGGGTTTTACATAATCTTATGTAGGATGTGCATTTATTTACATTTGGTTCTTTAACAAGTATTCCATTCTCATAGAAGGAATGTAACAGTTTTCGAAAATATACACTTATTTATAGCCTTTTTCTTACTGTTATGTGATAACCATCCTAACCAATTCATTGCATTTCTGATTCCTTATGGACAAGATAGCAATTTTATTTACCTAAATGAGTGTCAATAAGAGATTAAAAAAGAAGTGACGTCACTACTACGGCAACCTGTAAGATAGCAAGAAATAATTTTGTCAGGCACTTTAAAAAATGAACATATACCAACTCAGCTGCATTAACATGTAACGGGATTTTGCCCCTGGGCTGAAATTCGAATTAGAGTCCCATTTTTTACGTAGACTCCAAAAATACCACTTAAAATTTCGTCCGAAAAAAGGTTTGGCCTTTATGACCTTTTTGAAAATCAGGATTTTCATCATTTCTAATGGTTCAGGGCCCAGTTATCTTCGTGCAAAGTAAGAATAACCACAAATGTCAGTACTATTTATTTTTCTAACTATATCTGTGCATTTCAAATCCGTTTTTATAATTTATATACTTTCGTACTAATCGAAAAATAGGCTTAATATTTCAAAAAGTTGACCATATTTTAGTGTTCTATTTAAGCGGCTATACTTTTTGTTCCGAGTCTATTGACTATCATCAATATGTAATATATTTTGGTATATGTTAATGCATTTCAGAACAGTTTTTATAATTTCGATATCTGGCATGAAAGTAAAGAAAATATCAATTTAGTAGGGCGAAGTATGATCATATTAATTAACTACTTTTAGGTGATTCATTGAGGTTGCAATAAATATTATTGTGATTTGTTACGAAGAAAAAAAACAGGTTTTTTATTTAATTTTTTTTTGGCCATAGGCATAACTTTATTGACATTTAAGATTTCACAAAAAGACAGAGAAAAACAACATAACATATTCCAAACTAAACAACAAACATATTCCAAAATAAAACAATAAAAAAACATAACAATTTTATCGGTTAAGAACATAACTTAATAAATTTTAATAAAACATCTACATCATTTTATAAAACGCTCACATCATTTCATAAAACATTTACATCATTTTATAAAACAATTACATCATCTTATAAAACATTTACATCATTCTAAAAACATCTAAATCACAGTTAAGAACATTTTTAAGAACGTGCAGGTGTATTTTCGCCATGTTTTAAAACCCGGAGATGTCGTACTCATTGGAACTTCGTTTGGCGTATAAAATTTGGTGGACTTTGGTGATCGTTGCGTTGATAAAATTTTCATCTCTACCGGTATAAAAGGCTAAAAAATGGTCCCTTTTTGGCACGTAGAAATCGTAATGTTGTCGAAGAAGTTTCCCAATTGAAATGTATAAACTCTGAAGAATGGCACAATCGTATAGGAAATGATCTGTTGTTTCTTCGCAAGCTTTGCAAAATTTGCAATCTCTTTGGGATCAGGAGAAGAACTTGACCCGAACTTCGAGTGTCCCGGTGAGCACTCTGTATTTTAACCATCTTTCTGAAGATGAGAGGAGAGGATTTTTGATGACTTTAATACTCATGTTAGCTGTCATGTGTAATTCCCGTCTCTTCAAATAGTTGATCAGGGGCTGGAGGGTTGGTGTTCTTGCAAGGTTCTAAACTTCGAAGCCGCGAGTGTTGTAAAGTGCCAATCGAAAAGGCACTTCAGGCCTAGGCAACAGAGTGTATTTACCAAAGATAAGCCGATATCTTTGAAAGGCCCATCTTGTTCTGTAAAAGATCTGACTGACTTGTTTCTGCTGCGAAGTGACATCCTTTGTCTTAATGTCAAGGTCGTTTAAGCCTTCCCGCGTGGGCATCTCCCACCCCAATTATACTTCGAAGCGCCTTGCGCTCTTTTCGACACCTTTGCACAATTTTAATATACGCGGAGAGTACTTGGATAATTCTTTGAGGACGTTTCTTAACCCCACGTGTGCATTCTCAGTATATCCACCTCTCAAAGATTGGGCCAATTCTATGCTCCAGAACTCGTCTCCCGACCAGAGTTTCTGGATCCAATATAAATTTAGGGATTTCCATAAATCCTCAAAGGATAGAAGAGACAGGCCCCACTTGAAAGAGGGTTATGAAGTCTTTCAAAAGATAAGTTTTTCTTCTTATCCAGGTTAAAAAACGATTTTTCTATATCTAAAACTTCTTTATATAATTCTTCATCAAAAGGAGTAACCCTTAGAAGATGAGTGACCCTTGGAATAATGTAAATATTCCAAGCTTGGATTTTATCCCACATGTTTAGGCTCATTGATGACCAAAATATCCGGGCTTTTCTGATCCTGGTTCTTATCTCCTGGAGGTTGTTCTCGATGCTTGTATTGCCAATCCAAGAGCCTAGTAGATAGATCGATTTTTTTGTTTGAAATGTCGGCATGCTTTTTCAAGAAAAAAAAAACAGGTTTGCCTTTTTGTTTAGATATAACTATTTACAAGTGTAAAAAATATTTTTATTTTTTTGAGAGTTTACTGTGATTTGGAAATTGCATTCCAATGTTGTTATCAAATTATTTAACAAACTTGCAAATAAAAAGGCAAACCTGTTTTTTTTTCTTCGTTACAAATCACAATAATATTTATTGCAACCTCAATGAATCACCTAAATTTGTAAAATGAAGAATGCGTTCGACCTCAAAGACTTTGTCAGATGCATTGACCCTAACCAGACCAGAGTGATACTACCAGCCTATGATAACTTCAAACCAATGATTGAGGAGTAGTCTTAGAAAAAATTGAACAGGAGAACGCAAAATCAGGAAGAGTGTTTGTGCTATTCGAATTTAAACTCAACATTACGACTGTGTTGAAGGATGCAAAAAAATAAATACAGTTAGCCAAATAAACATAATAAAATGATTTGTTATTAAAAGGCAACATCCGGTTTAAAAAGGGTCATATTTCACATATTATTGTATGTTTAATTGAAATAATAATATTTGCTGCGTGTAGGGTTTTGTTTAATGATTTTTTTTACTTATAGCTAATTACTGTGTCTAAAACACTTCAATCGCCATGGTTTTTTTTACTACGTTTAGTTATTATTACACATAACTTCCCTCCTACAATGTAAAATGTAACTCTGCACTTTATTTTGTAATAGGGTCTTGCCCTTGAACCTCTAAGATTAGATGCACTTAAGATAAACTAATTATGTACTTGCAAAGGAGAGAGACGTATTCAAGATATTTAAATAGGCACTATTTAAGTTCGTATATGTAATATATATATATATATATATATATATATATATATATATATATATATATATATATATATATATATATATATATATATATATATATATATATAATATATATATATATATATATATATATATATATATATATATATATAATATATATATGGGGTCGAAGAGCTTTTATTATGAATATTTATTTTGACAAAAATAATTATAATAATTATTTAATCAATGAGCATTCTACGTTACTGCTTTTGACCTCCTCTGGCATCTTGACCAATTGGCTGATGCGGGTCCGCCAAAAATTGCCCGATCTGGTTTAAAAAAGTTGTTGAGTCAGTTTTGGAGGTGCTCTTAGTTTTCGAAGATAACTCCACTCTTTTGGCCTGATAAAGAGCGGATTTTGTGAT
This sequence comes from Caligus rogercresseyi, assembly GCA_013387185.1. Classification (NCBI taxonomy): domain Eukaryota; kingdom Metazoa; phylum Arthropoda; class Copepoda; order Siphonostomatoida; family Caligidae; genus Caligus; species Caligus rogercresseyi. Next base: position 7,161,670 of record CP045894.1, read on the forward strand.
AATCCGATGGTGCAATATAAGCAGAGGACGTTGGATGCTGAAGAACCTCCTATTCGAGCTCCCGAAGGGCGGTTTTGACTATTTGTGTAACATGGGGCCTAACTTTGTTGTGGAGCAAGATGACATGGCCTTGTCTATCGGATCCAACCACCGAGCTTTTCGACAAATCCCATACAATGGAGGTGATAGAGGATGGTCGTATGAGTGCATTTAAACTTTTCAACCAATTCCCGTGGCGTGTAGTCGAGGTCAAATCGCAAGCCATTTTTGTGCAGTAGTGACGGCTAAGACACTTTCGCCGTACACATTGCATACGTCCCCGAGCGGCTTTGGCAGTGTTTTTGTCATCGATGAAAAGAGAAACAGCAGGTATCATATTCCGTTTCTAAGCCTGAAATATAATAAAAACTAGTAATTATATAAATCCTCGGTTTGATAAACAAGTTTTACCCCTATAATGATTATATATATCCACAGGGATGCAATTCCATCGACCAAATAGCCCAAAGAAGACATATAGTATTTGAACCTGATTTGAATTTGAATCATTTTGTGTTTGAATAATTTAAAGAATGAAAATATTTTTTATTTGTATTTTGAACTATTTGAAATTTAAATTTGTATTGACGTTAACTGTAAAAAATTAAGATTTTTTTAATGTAACTGTGCAATTTATGTTTTATTTGAAGAAAAAAAAGTATTGATCATTTATTTTTAATCATACAAGTATTCTACCTATAATCCGAACAGAGGGTAACAAAAGTAACTAGAGGCATATATACACTCAGAGAGTGTGTACCTCCGCCGATCCTCACAACATACCCATTCAAACATTCTCCCTTTCACACGCCCGATTTTCTATCTCTAATCATTGTTTCCTCTCTGTTAGCTCATTTTGCATATTAAAAAAGCACTCAGAGACGGGAAGAGGAAGAAGTTTAAGGTACGTCACTGGTTAACATAGTCCTGAGCTGATATATGAACAATAATACGTCAATGAAATTTTTTTTAGCGTTTGTTCTTTCCTACTCCATGAATAGAGACCCATTTCATTATTATTAGTAGTAGTATTTTGCTCATTTTGCATATTAAAAAAGCACTTAGAGATGCCAAAATTTAATCACTTGTTTCTTTTGGATTTCCAACAACTCCACAAAGTTTCATTCGAATCCGTTCAGTACTTTTTGAGTTATCCTGTGACAAACTAACAAACCAAAAAACCAACAAACGCCAGTGAAAACAAATACCTCCTTCGGCGGAGGTAATTATTAACTTATACTTAACATGTATATACATATATATATATATGCTTAATATGTATAATACCTATATATATATATATATATTAGGGGGTATTATAGAAACCTAATATTAAGATATCAAAATTTATCCCCCCGCGAAAGTTGCGTCATTAGAAACTAATGATCGTAGAAAAATGGATTTGGTTTTACCCCCCCCCCTTACCCCCCCCCCAATTGCGTTCAAAAGTTTCGTTATGAAGCAAAACTTTTTTGTTATTACTTATTTTGCAAAAATTTAGGTTTACAAAATAGCTATGATTAATTAATGACTTTGTTTTTTTTTTGCAAATTTTCGTCAAATAATATTTAGTGCCAATAAATGAACAAAAGTGCTGACGCACCCAACCATTTTTAAATAACGGCTCCTACTAGAGTTATTTTATAGTTTCAAGAAGGAAAAAGAAAAGGAGGGTACTCATGTATGTTTTTAAGTTATTTTTTAAATACGTTTGCTTGAGAGGATTTAAACTTGGTTTGAAACCATATAGGAGTGTAAAAATTTAGTATAAATTTTACAAGTTTTATGTGAAACTCACATGGACTTTTTTGTGAAATGTAGGATCTAAAATTCTGTTGGCTTGGTAAGACATTTTGCCTCATGTAATGCTCCTGGAGACCTGTAGCAAAAGCTTGAATTCGAAAATTTTCCTGTTTATATTCCTAATGTAATTTCGTATAATATTTTATCTGAGCTTAAAGAATACAGTAAACTTTGATTTACATATTTTACTTTTCCTACATGTATTTAAAAACTTTTTATTGAATTTTGGTAAAGTCTGTATTAATTAATTTTCCTATGGTACCTTCATAAGTCCGAGGTCCTTTTTGTGCGCCATCTAAATGTTTAAAAACGTTTTTAAAAGGTAACTCATTCATGTGTAGAAGACAAATAATCCACTGAATTGGTCTTTTAAGACATAACTCGAGTCTTTTTATTACTCCTTACCATATTCTGACATTGGTGTTGCATTTGTGACACACAACAGTGACCACAGTGTCAAGTCTTTAATTTCTTCGACTACTGAAAGTAGTTATTTCGCTTGATCTTCCGCTATGCCACTTTTTAGTAATACGTGATCATGGTGGAGTTCTAAAAAAAAAAAAAGTTTATGGATATAATCAACGTCATAGATTTATATTCTCAACCATGTGAGGGGGTTACTGTATGAAAATTAAGATGTGAGCAAACGTATTTAAAAAATTACTTAAAAACTACATGAGTACCCTCTTTTTCTTTTTCCTTCTTGAAACTATAAGGGATCCCTAGTAGGAGCTGTTATTTAAAAAATGGTTGGTGCGTCAGCACTTATGTTTATTTATGGCACTAAATATATTTGACAGAAATTTGCAAAAAATAACGAAACCATTGAACGCAATTTTGGGGGGGGGGGTAAGGGGGGGTCAAACCAAAATCCATTTTTCTACGATCATTTAGTTTCTTATGACGCAACTTTCGCGGGGGGATAAATTTTGATATCTTAATATAGGTTTCTATAATACCCCCTAATATATATATATATATATATATTTATATAAGATTAATATTGTATAATAACTAATATAATCAGTTGGCACACAGTTCAAATCAATTAACATATCTTATCTAAAATACTATGAACAGATATATCTCATCTATTATGTATTCATAATTTTGAAGTACCTATAAAAACCTTTTGCGGTCCAAGACAAATACTTCTTTTAATATTGACAAGTTCATCAACCCTCCACTCCCACTTTGTTTGTATTTAGCATCCACTGCTTGAGTGCCTTATTGACATATACCTTTATGTAACGGGCTGAAGCCCAAGAGACTTCCAGTAGACAATAAACTTTGTATTGTAGAAACATAAAAGTAAAGCACTACATTTATTGTATTGCGCAGAGTAATATTTTATTTTGTTTTGTCATTATATTACATACATACAAGATATATCCTTTGTTGGCTTGTGCGACATGAATGCGTTTGTCATTTGCTAGTATGAAAATATGCTTTACAAAATATTTTTGGAAGCTTTATTTCATGGCAGTTGTAACATGTAGGTTATACAAAATATATATTTAAAAATAAGTATATTCACTTTAAGTTAAAGCAATAAACATAAGGCCTCATTTAAAAAAATCATTTTAGAACATACGAGGGATTTTAAACAATGTAAAATGAGGCGTACTGCCAATTTTCGTGTGTATGTCTATCGTGGATGATAATATAAAATATAAACAAACAAAGAGAGTATTGCCAAGAGAGATAACTTTTTGCTTGCCGATGTGACATCATGAAAATTCTTGAATTATCTTTAGTTGGTCGGTAAAAGTTGTTTAGAAGGCGAAGAATTTCTACATTTGTGTTATACACTCTCTGGAGTGTAGAGAAATATAATAAAAAGTGATCGGTTGTTCCCTTGCTGTCAATGCAAAATCTGCTGACTTTGTAGTAGGGCTGAAAAGAAATTTACCAGTTTTCAGGTGTCCCAATGAAACCCTATATTTAAACCATCTTCTGTAGTTGAGAGGATCATATTTTTTTCTTTCTTCTTTATTGTTTAGATGTTATATAAAATTATTATAAAAAATAATATATAAGTAAAATAAACATTATAGTTATAATAAAAATCTAAACAAGAGGTAAAACAATAAACAAAATATCAAATGGGTATGTACTTAAAATATTTCAATATTTTTTAAATATTCTTTTGATTTGGATGGATACAATTTGATGACGTTCCCCGTATGGTCCATATGAGTCCTCGGTATATTTTTAATCACTTTTGTTTTCTTGCTAACTGTCAATTGGGGCTGCCTTATCTTTAAGTGAGTTTAATATAATAAACATTATGCTGAACATGATTAAACATTCCATTTATTTGCTCTAGGGCACGTTTTACTAAACTCTCAATAGCTTTTCATTTGTTCTAGTATGTCCTAAAAATGCGAAATTCAAATATTATGCCTTCATTATTAGAGAGTATTCAGTTGTTATATTCACTGTCTTATCATTTAATGAAAGATTTACCTAGATAATAATAAATTCAACTATTTTCACACTCCATCATCCTATGATAGCTCAATCTTTTTTTTTAACCCGAATTCACTCTTATCTACAACTTAATAAATGCACTTTTTATATCATTTTTTCTGAGACTTACGTACGTATTGCATAAGTCGTTAATACGTAAGAGGATGTTTTTATTGTTATTATCCGACCCTAATAAATGATGACTTTGAAGGATTTAAAGGTCATGCTTGTAATTATTAAAGAGTCAACAAGCATTACATACTTTGAAGATTAAAGAAGCAAATTGATATCGTTTATTATGGGCACGATAATTATTTGCGAGGAGTTTCAAGTAAAAAAGATAATACATATAGTGCTACGACCAAACGATTATGGATTTTGTGTCCAGTGGATTCATTACTTTTGTTATGCAACGGATCATAGACAAATGAGTTTGATGTTAAAGTTTATTTTTTCGACAATTCAACTTTTTTAATATTCCTATGTCTTATCATCAAAATGAGTAAATAAGATGAACATTCTTTTTTTCCCTGAAGAATTGCTAAATTTATATATTATATGTCAATTCAAAGGATTTGGAAATGGCAGGATTGAGGCTCATGAGCAGGGCTGTAGGAATCTGGTAAATCATTTTTTTTCTTGCATATTTTTACATATTTTGAGGAGATTGCGACTTCTAGTTTAATAAAAGTCGCTATTAAAAGTAATTTCTTGTGGGCTTAATAAAAACCGCTGTGGCTTTTATCCAGCATGACATTAAGAAACATTTATTGAGCTTCTTTTCTACAAAAACACGGCACTTTTCGCACAGAATACATATTTTTATATTTATATAGCATATTTGGCATTTTTGTGTTGTTTTTTCTACATATTTGGTTATTTTTCCGCATATTTCTGGGCATATACGCCATTATTTTTATTTTCTACAGCCCTGCTCATTAGAAATGAAACCTTAAAAATGTTATTCAGGATGGAAATTTGATGTAAGCACCCCAAAAGCCATGTTAGAAGTGATGCCATATTTTGTAATACCAACTTTTTTTGTTGTTGTAAAATTTAGCTCTTTTCTGTTTTATTATTATATGTTCGTTTATTATGTAAGTAAAATAAAAATAAATGCATAAAAACCAGAGCAAATGCGTAATAAAAATATAATTAAACATTTTAGTTTAAAATTATTTTCTGTTTTTACTAATCACGCTTTAAATAGAGTCCTAGACGTGGTGTTCTTAGTCAAATGCCTTCTTATGACTTGAATTATCACATTTTGTTAAAACTTGCCTAAGAGTATCCTTTTTCCACTCCTTAATACTTCATAGTCGCTTATGTCACCAAAACGAAATATAAGAGTGCAAGACTATCGGCTCCTTATAAAAAAGCATCATTATTTATGGTCTTGAAAAGTAACTTTGCCCCTCGTCGTCCGTGGGAGTAGTAGCTATTCAAAAGTCTCCTCCAACCCTGTGTGTGTGGCTATAAAACACTCCAATTCAAAACAAGCATTTTTTAAGTCTCCCATTTTTTAATTGGCGTTGCAAAGAATATTATCCAACACAGCAGGGGCAGCAAAAAAAAGTGAGATCCTCCTCTCTTGTTTTTACAAACATAATATTTCGTGTGGCATTGTAGGCACGTCAACTGTCATGATGACTCTCTTGCCCACTGAATATTTATCGTTACGTAATATAACAAAGCCATAAAAAGTTATCGAAAATAGTAAAAGAAACGTATTTATATATGACCAAAAAATTGATTATATTTTATTGTGAAATGGTCATTCTCATTTAAAATACTTGTAGGTATTTATGTTTTTACCTGTATTATACAGATGTTCAACTAAAGCTATTCTTTTACTTCTTGGTATGTAAATAAAACAATTGCTATGGTATCCACATAAAGCTATGCGTAATACAACCCCTAAACATGCATTTATGCTATGTATAAAAATCATCTGTGACAGTCAACAACTAAGTTATGTGCTTATGGGTCTCTCTTATCCAATATTATATTTATTGACACTGAATCTTTTTTTTTTCCATCACATGTTAAGGATTTTTTTGACAAACAGATGGCACTACCGTCTACCGTTTTCTTATTTAGTATAACTTGAGTCTGATTAATATATTATGGCTTCTGACGTACCTTATTATTATTATCATTATATATATATAGTTCAGGCATATTGTAAGTATGTAGTGCTTATATAGAGACTTATTGCTGGTGCTGCCATTACAAGTCAACAAAAATTCTAAAGAGGCTATATATTTTTAATTGAATAGTACATTTGTGAGTTAAGTTTAGTTAAAAACACGAATAAATTATTAACTAATATGTATTAACTAATAATTACAGTTTGACGTAAAATATATATTTAAAAATACTTTTCACAAAAATAATTTTCCCAAGCATAACTGATAAAAACACGGACATTTCAAAAAAACAAAGCTTCAACGCTAATGCTTAATATATATTTACTAAATGAAAATATCTATAATATACTTTTAAGTTTATAATTCAATTACATGTATGCACTTTAAAAAAATGTTTAAATGCATTACAAAATAAACCCAAAACATTAGTCCTTTCGTGTGGAACCACTTTGTCTAGTGCACTTTCTTCATCGTTTATGGCTTGATGGATCCTTTCGAATGCATGAACATATATTATTTGGGGATATTTGATTGACCCCAAACTTGTCCTTGATGATCACACCATATGTTTTGGACAATTGCATTGATAACCATTTTGGGATCTTGAATGAAATCAGAGGGCTATTAAATAACACTCCCGGTTAATCTAACTCACTCAACTATAGTATCTAAATGGTAAATCGTAAGGCAGTATATCTTTTTTCAAAAGTATTATTGTCATTGTGGCATCTATAAAAAGGATTATTAATGATGAAACTATACTTAATAATGTCTCTCTTATTCTATTATATGTACCTTAGATTAGCATCTTTGCATCATAATTATAGAAAGGTATAATTACCTCCGCCGAAGGAGGTATTGTTTTCACTGGCGTTGGTTTGTTGGTTTGTTTGTCAGCAGGATAACTCAAAAAGTACGGAACGAATTCGGATGAAACTTGGTGGAGTTGTTGGAAATGTCAAAAGTAACAAGTGATTAAATTTTGGCACCTCTGAGTGCAGAATTAAGATGCAAAAACGAGCTAAATACTAATAAATTTTTCAAGTTACCTACTCTGCCAATAGATGTCGCTATGCTGTAAAATCGGGTGCCGGGAGCGTCTTCCTCTCGGAATTTCCGTCGAGGGGAACCCTCCCCCGTCCCTCTACGCCGCCCCAGTCGTGAAAAATCCGCCTCGGAAGGTTCATAAGGACCCCGTGACGGCGGAGGTTTGCACTCTCTGAGTGTATATATGCCTCTAGTTACAATTTCTTATTAAATATTACAACAAAAAATATTGAAATGATATCTTTGATTCCTAGATTATAATTTTAAATATGAAGCAGTTGGCCTCGTATGATTAACAAGGGCACATAGATTTTCATCCTGCATCTAGGATTAATTTCAATTACATTCACTCTTTACAAAACAAGTATTTATATTATTTTTTTGCGAGGGGTCTCAAATGAATCATTTTTATTAATTATTTGACTTCTGTATTTATTCCTGTATTCAATATTTCTTTGGCTCTTTAAAGATTATATTTGCTTCCGTCTGGCATTCATCTTGATGATCGTCTCAGGGACTTCATTAATTTCCGAGGGGGTCTTTTGATTTATTTGTTCATTTATTTTTAATTGCCAATTTAAAAAAAGATAAAAAAACGCTTATTAGGGACCATTATTGCAAAGTTCTAACATAGATAAAATATTAGACGATAATTATTTTTGCAAGTTGAACAAAATAGGATTTTAAAAACTGATCTAAACAATTTTTTTTGGGTTTTAATAACTGTCTATTTTGACCCAATAAATAGTTTGTTTAGTAGATTTCTGGATAACAAGACAAATAATATTATTATTTTTACTTTTTTGCATGTTATCAATTTTGTATGTTTTCTGACTTTAGAGTTTTTTAAATGGCCTTTGTAAAAAAAATTAAGCTGGAAATTTCATATTTTTAAAGGGAGGAATTTAAGTATAGTAAATTCAACTTTTTTAGTTATTTTATTTTTTTTTTATTGTAACAGTTCATAAATATATATAAAACAAAAGAAATATATATAAGTGATGCTAATGCGAATTAAATCATGAATAAAACATTATAGTTTTTAAAATTTAAGCATCACAAATGAACACACATTATTAAAAAAACTGTAATTAAAACTGACAAAACATTATAAAAATTCCAATATACGTATTAAAACATTAATTATTTAAAATCCTTGAATTTTTTAAAAGTTTTTTGATGATGTCCTTGTAGAGAAGAGAACGGGAAGGGAAATATCGGATTTTCTTGGGCTCCATAAGTCCAAGAATCATCCTTGTAGATGGATCCTAAGGTCCAGGGAACCATATCTCGCGCAGCTGCCAGGAATATTGCCTTCAAATTTGAAGGCTGAAGAGGCTGGTAATCTGCCAACCTTTTGAAACCAGCGATTTTGCACCCAGAAGTGCATTATTTTTAATGCCTTGGTTCGAGAGGACAGTATTTTGCCGCCACTTATTTCCAAAATAGAACGGACGCCTTCAAATATTTATCGCTTCTTCTTGTCCAGACCTCTCACATTAAGTTTAACAAAGCGTTTTATAATATTCACGGAACGACACTCAACGAAAGCGTGTAAAATCGAGTTATAAATAGGTGCCACAATCTTTACAATGGGCGATAAAATCGAATATATTGGCCGAAATCAATAATGCGACGTGAAAGTGGTTTCCATATTATTTCTGTAGGGAATCTTTTATCCGCTTTCCCATGAACCCGAGAAGGTCAAGAAGCCTGAGAAATTCACGAAGATATCTTTACTCTCCCTTAAAACCCAAACGATCTGGCCATTCAATTTCAAATACCAGGGTTTCAGCACATGATATTGAGCGCAGATCTTGTGCCGGATACAAGAATCTCCATCCTTGAAAGACCATCTTGGCCAAGGTCATGAAGATAGAGTTCCCTTCTAATGGCGAATTCCTCAAGGTCCCTCTGGACTTCCCAGAGTTCCTGAAAAAATATTCTTCGCATAATTCTGCTAATATATCCACAGTCGAAGAATTTAGCGAACTGAGGAATATTTTTCCAAAGAATTCTTTGTGAACATCCCCACACCAAAGAGATGTCAGAGGTTTATATTATTTTAAGCGCAGTGCCAAAAGGAGCCCACAGTCATACCTCTGGTGAGTGACACATCCTTCTCCACTCAAGGGATTTCATTGATGCAATATTGACGAACATTGTTAGTATATATCTTAGGAACAACAGTTGCTAGCTGAACAATACCACCACCGAGATGGTTCTTTTTTTTTATTGTTGACAAATATCTTTGATGGAACATAAGCGCTCAACCCATTGCTTCATGAAGA
>CP045894.1:7171571-7213230 GCA_013387185.1 Caligus rogercresseyi
AAATGAGAGTAATAAACACAAAAGGAACTTAAGACCTTAAGTGATAATTAACATCAAGTATACTCATGATAAGGTCAATGACAACTATTTTCATTTCAGATTTTTATTAATGGGCTATATTTTATTTGTAAATTTTAACAATAGTAGTAATAAGCATTTCTTTCTTTAGGTGGCAGAAGTACAGATTATATCATAAAATGTATAACGAACACCTTACCTTCACTTAAGAATGTGAAGATCAATACTCTGTTGTGTATTATTTTAAATAATTATTTATATTTATATACAAAATACTTTACCATCGTACAAGAAATACGAGCTGATATCGTTAGAAAAATCAACAAAAGTTGTGAAGGTGTTTTTGTTTCAATACAGGAAATACACATTAACATTACATATATGTAAATGTTTCTTTATATTTAATTAATTTATATGATTATTGAAATTTATTTTATGTGATTTTGAAATCATGGGGGCGTGTGCTCTCCCTCATTGATGTTTATAGTTCCATCAGAAATGTAATTTAAAAATTGTGAATGAGAAGCACTGAATAACTGTTGAGGAATAAAGGACGTGAAGAAGAACACTACAACTTTAATTCATCTCAATTTCATATGTGCAGTTATGGTGAAATAATAATCTTAATTGCCCTGTTCCGGAGAATTCATCCTTCAAGGACTGTCTTTTTAATATTAATTCACTTCACCTTCAAATAGTGAAATAATATTTTGGAGATCGAATTGTCTATAGTTAATATCAATCCAACTATTTGTGAGTTTCATCTCATGAGGATAGACAAAAGTACTCCATTAATCACAAATGGTGCTGCAATCCATATAAGACTCCAAACGAGGAGTAAAAGGTATGTAGTTATTATTATATGTATGTATATAAATAAAACAGTTATATTTCTTACAGGCTCTCTAAAAGAAATAAATTTGGAGATGGCAAAGTTTTTGTGCTCCAAAATATTTACGTCATACCAGGACAAACAATTTGCGTTTCTTGCAATAAACTAACGCTCGAATTGAGGCATGGATTTAGCTCATCAAAAGCCCTCTTGAAGAGCCAGAAGTTTGAAACTCTGACCCTTAGTACCAGCAATAGTATAAATACTGAAAAATTTAATCATGGCATCCAGGAATGGAAAGAAAAGGCTGAAGATTTCGACCAATTATGGCATTAATACGAAAGCATCTCCAGGACGCAAACAGCATTCAAAACTCGAATTTGCTGTCCTTAATTCCCAATTCTTGTCGATAAAAAGGCGATGAAACATTTCGGAGTATCAAAATATATCATAAAAAATTCGAAAGAAAGGGAAGTGTGAGAGGGGGAGCTCCCGGGAGTCGAGCTAGCTCACGAGTCCCCCGGATATTCCGAGGGATAGACTTCCTTCCTCCACATGGCCGCTGTAGTGAGCACCGCTCTCACAAAGCACCTCTACATGAGAAGAACCGGAGTAACCAGAACCCACGCTCGGAGACACGGTAGAGGGTGAGACATCCGGGACACAGCACTTCTTCCCATGACGGACGGACGGACGAACAATCTTCTGGGAACGTTTTCACAGTAGCAGTAGCAGCTGTTGTGCCTCCTCTTTACCCGCCCTCGCCGCCTTGCCATGCTAGAGGAAACTGCTCTGCAAGAGGTCTCATGATTCGTTTGAGAGCCTTGACGTCCTTAGCTTACTTTCTTGTCCTCGAAGACTATTGACTATTAATGCCGCTTTAATAAAGTAGCGAATCTACAAAAAAAAAGAGGTTGTCAAAAGGGGGACTACTGCCTACTCTATTTGTATATTAGAAAACGTACATTAACTATGAACAACGTAATATGATTGAGCACTCTTCCTGCAGCTAAGATGTGCTTGACTGATGTTCTTTCCTTGAACCGTAGAATCTAGTCACGGAGGGTCCCTCCGCTGCTCCAGCTCACTCACTATTCTCAGGCCAAGGAAGATCGAAACACTATTGATCGTGAACTTGGTAAACTTCCATTACATCATGCCATGCCTGAGAGACTTCTTTTTCGTGATTGACGAGTCCAAGAGAAGTGTAGGAGAGGAGGAGGCTTCATGAGTGGAGTCTCCGGAGTCAGTCATCCGAGACAGATCTGGAAGAGGGGGGATGGAGGGAGGGAGGGTAGACATTTGAAGACGAATGAGTAGGAATAGGTCATGAAGAACCTCCTCTTATCACGATCCAGGTGCCCAAAGATTCCAATTCGATGTGTAAAGTCACTATTCACTATTTCTGGATCCCGAGACTCTTCAGGATGGGAGGAAGTTAATTATATAGTTCTCTCTCTCTGTGTCTTTCTCTATCTGTGTGTCTATATCGATATAAGGAGGAATTAAATATTCCATTGACGTCATCATAATACACCAAAATAATGATGATGACAAGGCAATCTAAAAGATCTACTCATTTCCAAAATGAATCCTTAATTTCTTGGCTTAAACAAAAACACATCTCTGAATTTTTGATATTTTGTAGAAAAAAGTCTCTTCTATCAACTCAAGGCCTCAGTTTTTTTGTCCAAAACAAAGAGGAAATCAGGAGAGCCGATTGGCTATAAAAAAGTGGCATCAAGGCAAAAAAAAAGGTTAATTTCATTACCATAGAGCTTTCAAATGCTCAAAATGGGCAATTCTAGTATAGATATAAACAAAAAATATGCTCAATTTATTAAGTTTTTTCAAAAACTCCATAAGGAACTCGAAAATTTCCAATAAAAAATAAGACCGGGATTTGGCCGGGAAAAAGCCCAAATTTAAGAGGCATGTAACTTTGCTCAAACATCAAATTTCGAACTGAAATTTAAAACATAATGAAAAGACTTAATCATTCTATGGTGTAAATTTCATTGGATCCATGAACCCAACATTTCCTTGAAGTAAATTTTTTTGGAATGACCCATATATATATATATGTATTAGTATAATATATTATATATATATATATTATATATATATATATATTATATATATATATATATATATATATATATATATATATATATATAATATAATATATATATATATGTGTGTGTGACCCGATCTGCCGAATGAGTCGGAAGTCGGCGTTCTATTTATTCAGACACGGCCGATTATGTCAAAACACGTCAAAAATATCATTTTTTCTTTTTTGGTCTCATATGAAAGAAAATATGTTCAAAATTAATATCCTAAAGTTTCATTGTGTTAGTAATTGTGGAAATGTACTTAAATGGTTATTTATGACGAGTTGAAACTCTCAAATATTACAAAAGAATGACCGTATTATAATGTAAGTATTAATAAATATTTTTGAAAATTTTGAAGCTAAAGTCTGATTTTATACATTTTCCCAAGTATCTAAATGTCTGTATTACATTTCTGTTGTTGAATAGTGGGTGCAATCTCTTTGGATTGTATGTATTGTTAAAGATATCAACAAAAAACTGACGAAAAACTTTAAATGCGATTTTCTCGGTTTTTCAATTAAAAATGATGCTGTGATACCATAATTCAAAACGAATGTAACTTGACAACCATTTAAGATACAGCTTTGACCAAGATATCATTTTAATCATTGGTTTCTTTCTTTCCAATGATATCAAAACATCAATTTTGAATTTTGGGTCACTGTGACTCATTTTGCCAGATCAGGTCACATATATATATATATATATATATATATATATATATGGTTCTAGGGCAATCACCCCCCAGACAACCCCCCCGGACTAGCACCCCCGACAATCACCCCCTGGACTAGCACCCCCCGTGCCAATCACCCCCCGGACATTTACCCCCCGTTAGTAATATTTCTTACTCTTAAAGTCCACTTATGAAGCTAACTATGTTTTCTAGTTATTAACAAAGATGACGTCACTGGTTAGTATGCAGTCCCAGTCCTTTAGAATTGGAATCTGTATAAATTAAACGTGCATAAATTTGCAAATTTCGTGTCTTAGACCTTATATGGGATATTTATGTAACTAGACAATCATACAGTTTGTAACTTATCAACTCTAGATATCTATTTATCTCATGTAGGTCCTAAGCTATTTTTCTAAGATTCATCAAGGAACCACTTGTCCTAAATCGAAGACTATGATCAAAATCTCATACACTCAAATAAGTTGACATATAAATTTTATTCTCAATTTATTATATTCATTTCTTCACACCCGAAACGGCATTTTTTAAAGATAACTAAGTCCCCATTAGTCTTCGCAAGCAGCGGAAAAGGAGATCAAGAAAGTGGTTTACCAGTGACGTCACCTTTGTTAATAGCTGGAAAACATAGTTAACTTCATAAGTGACTTAAGAGATAATAATATTACTAACGGGGGGTAAATGTCCTGGGGGTGATTGGCACGGGGGTACTAGTCCAGGGGGGATTGTCGGGGGTGCTAGTCCGGGGGGTGATTGTCTGGGGGGTGCTATCCTGTTACGATATTATATAATATATATATTAGGGGTAGGAGGTATGGCATGATTTTGGGGTCATATCTTCAAATTATGCATTGTACCATTTTTTTTTGGACCATTATGGTAAAAATAAGAAGAATCCAAAAAAAATAATTAATTTTATGCATTTTTGGCGGTTTGCCGCCCAAAAAACCACAAAAACGATATTTGGGCCCTGAGATACCTCTGAAAATCCAATATTGATCACTTAAGGCCGGTTTTCTGGTCCCAGGCAACCCCCAATTGCTATGAATGGTTATGAATACTTAAGGGGAGTATGGTAAATCATTGTTCCATCAGTTTTGGGGCGTTTGGAGTCCTTCAGGGCATAAAATTACCCAAAAATGGCCAAAATTCACCGAAAATTTGCCCCAAATCTGTATTATCCCGCTATTGAGTACTCTGGCGGTCTCGAGACATTCCCAATGGCTATGAATGGATGCATATAGTTTAAACCAGCATATCAAAGCATTATTCCAGTATTTTATGGGTTTTGGGGGTCCTCCAGGGCATAAAAAGGGCCAAAATAAGCCTAATTTTACCATAAACAGACTGATAGGACTCATTGTATAGGACCTTAGAAGTTCTCCAGTACTGCCTGAAGCTCTGAAGCAAGATGAGTTGGGTGAAGTAAAATAAAATCAAGTTCTCAGCATATTTTAATAAGACATCTGTGGACAAAATGTAATAATCTACAATATATTAGAAAAAATATACTCTTAAACTTTGAAAATAGTTCCCATTTCACTTGAGGGTTGCAAAAACAGCAGATAATACGTTGAGTTTAAGTTTTAGTAAAAGCTGAGGAGAAATGCTACACAGTCTAAGAAGTGTTTTTAATGAAGTAAGACACTACTATGTACAATCCATCACTAGTGTGTCAACATAGGTGTGGTTCCTCAAGGTAAAAGTCATGTTCCGTTGTTTCGATACATCCCAATCACCATCAATGACACATTGAATAATCGATTCTGGTCGAAGTGTTGCTCTGTCAGGTTTTGATGGATGCTTCCATATCAAGTTAGAACTTTTGTCCACACGCTGTAAGAAATCCATGTTGTATGTTCCACTGCATTCCTCAGTACAAACTGCAAGGTACCAAGTGTTCACATCACCTTCAGATACGAGAGTGATATACATCATGCCGACTGATATACGCTCTTCATCTTCATCTCCTGTTGGCTGATTTGTTTCGCACGATGGCAGAAGTTTAAGAACATCTTTGTTGGAGGGGAGATTGACGTAACCAGACATAGGATCATTTCCAGACAGAAGGGCACAGAAGTTCAGCAGTTGATCATCGGAACTGATATTGTTGACCCTGAACAGATCTGGCTGTTGGATTACATCAGCTTTGTGGGTGTCGCGGTAGTAAGACAACTCTGTGCGCAAAATCTTCTCAGCAGTATCACTCCTTTCCTGGAGGATCTTATTCAGCTCCTCCACTGTTGTTGCGGGTCCACCCCAGCTCTTGCATGCTTGTAAACATTTCTGGGTGTATTTCGTCTGATTTTTTCCCTTTTCAATCTTGGCTAGTATTCTTTGTGTGTTGTAGGTCTTCTGTTCTGCAACCCATCTCGTCTCCATGTTGCTGAGGATCTTCACAATGGAATTAAAAATTTTGCATGGTTCAGTTTTAAATGTTTGGGACTTAAATAGAGTGACGTCGTTTCGTATACCTTTCGCTGTGAATTTTTTGTTTCGGAATTTTGCAACTGGTGCACGTTTGCCAAACACAGAAAGCTGGCGCTCGGAATCAAGGTTATTAGTGGGCAACCTGTCTCTTTCTTCTGGTGACAATAAGTGAAGCTGAGTGGCACGTGGAGCTTCATCCTTGTGTTTTCCAAAACCGTATTCCCTACCAGCTTGCAGCGAGAACACATCTGCTGTTGCGACTGTCATCATATTCAAAATTTGAAGTTCGAGATCAGTACTCGGTTTCTTCACTTTAACATGGGGATAATGAACAACATAATCTTTAAGAGTGTCCATCTTTCCATCCAACAAATCTTTGTAGAGTCGAGGAAACATCTCCAGCAGGTCTTCTTGTGTGTTGACTTCAACAAATGAAGAAATGGCAATGTGATAGTATGGGTGAAATATGCCAGTACACTCAACTCAGTTAGCAGAAATTCAGAGTCCAAGAACATTCTAACAATTTCCACATGCTGGTTGCTTAGATGCGTTTCATCCAACAACATTCGCAAGTAAGGCATAGCTTGAAGATTGACGCAGCAGAGTACCCCAATTTTGTAAATCTCCTTTCATAATACATTGCAATGTGCTTTACTTGGCCTTAAGTATTCACAACCATTCATAGCAATTGGGGGTTGCCTGGGACCAGAAAACCGGCCTTAAGTGAATCATATTTGATTTTCAGAGGTATCTCAGGGCCCAAATATCGTTTTTTGTTTTTTTTTGGGCGGCAAACCGCCAAAAATGCATAAATTAAATTTTTTTTGGGGATTCTTCTTATTTTTACCATAATGGTCCAAAAAAATGGTACAATGCATTTTGAAGATATGACCCCATACCTCCTCCCCCTATATATATACATATAATATGAATATATATACAAATAAATAAATATAGTATCGAGACTGAAACTGGAACCGCTTAACCTGAACTGAGGCTGTTAAATAAAAAGAACCGAGACCGCTAGAACCACTAATTGAACAGGGCTGAAACCTTGTTGAAAATTAGGGATATATATATAGAGTTTATGAATCCTCAGATCACAAGAATCTACCGAATTTAGGAAGGTGAAATTAACGTTGAATACTTCAGGGGGGCTTAAACGGACACTCATATTGATAATTTTTATTATTCAACTAAACCATAATTATTTCAATTTTTATGGTTTTTTTAAAGACTCTCTTCGTTGAAATATAGCCTGAAGTTTTCAAGAGAAGTTCCAAGGAAGAAGAACAGAGTCTTCAATGAAAGATGACAAAACTGACTCAAACCTATTTCAAGATGGCAATCTCACAATTCATAGTCATGCAACGCTGTGTCCGACTGTTGTCATGTATTGTCTCATAACTTGTCGGTTGTTTCAGAAGCACTAATACAGGCCCCGTTTGTTGAAAATGATTGCATAATTCTTCAAAATATATACATTTTTACAATAACATAATTAGAGTAATTATCAAAATGCATATAAAGTGATTTTTTTTCATTTTGTGTCGATATTTTGTTTTTATTTCAATATCTTAAACGTATTAAATCTTCGTAAGTGTTGGGAAAATATTGTTAATGCATACATGTTACATTGTTTTAAAAATAACATTTCTTGTCTTCATTTTTTTTTTAGACATTACTAAGAATAAATATATTGCTCATGCGAAATCCGAATCATGACACTATGTAACAGGATCTTGCCCAGACTGAAATTCCCAATTTGAGTCCCAATTTGTAAGTAGATTCCAAATATGCCACTTATAATTTTGTCCGAAAAAAGGTTTGGCCTTTATGGTATTTTTTGAAAATCAGGATTTTCATCATTTTTAATGGTTCACGACCAGTTATTTTTCGTCCAAAGTAAGAATAACCACAAATGTCAGGATTTTTTTTTTTTGTGTGTCAATACATTTCAAATCATTTTTATAATTACAATATCTTTCGTACTAATCTAAAAATAGGCTTTATATTTCAAAAGGCTGATAATTTTTAGTGTTCTATTTAAGCAGCTATATATATATATATTTTTTTTTTGTATTTCATTTCTTTTAAGGGTTGAAGTACATTCGTAAATTATTACATAAATAGACATTATAATCTAAAATTTGCACTCCAACATAAGAATACTAAAATATAAATTCAAACTTTAATGAAGCTTTCATAGGAGATAATTTTGATCCTCAGGTTGGGTTCTATCATGCCGGGTCTGATAATTTTGAATACGGGTGGTCGTACACATTCTTGCCGGCGAGACGTCAGCGAGTCCATTGAGATAGTCTTGAGAGAGACATCTCCATAACACGGTTAAGGGATGGGGGTGTTTGAAGGGCGTCTTAAAGATGCCCTTTGAGAGAGAACCGGTCTGCTGGTAGGAGATTGATGTCGTTGATATTCGTTATCAAGACTTTTCAACATAAAAATCTTTGTGCATGGTACATTAAATATAGTATATAAATAATCTTTAAAAAATATCAATTAAAAAAACTTAGGTATCATCTAAAATATAAAAAAATAAACATTTCACAAAACATTAAAACATAAATAAAACAATGCCATGAATAAAATTGTCGAATCAATAAATAGTCTAATAAAACTTTAACATCCTCTTAAAAATTTTAAAATGGCTGTAAGACTTGTTGGGGAAATACTTAATTTCTTTTG
This sequence comes from Caligus rogercresseyi, assembly GCA_013387185.1. NCBI lineage: Eukaryota > Metazoa > Arthropoda > Copepoda > Siphonostomatoida > Caligidae > Caligus > Caligus rogercresseyi. The sequence goes on from CP045894.1 coordinate 7,180,372, forward strand.
ACGCAAAAGTCCAAGAGTCGTTAAAAGGAGAAGGAATTTTTAAAGAAAGAGCTCCATATCTGGCAGCAGCTGATAAATGATTGCTCGAAGATCTTCGGAACTTAAAAAGTTGCCGCTGGTCAGTTTGCTTGCTATTCGGGCTTTCGCGTTTAAAATAGCAAACTCGATTGCTTTTGAGACAACGGATTGGTTGGTTTTCCTCTTGTTTAGTCCAAACAACACAACTGCTTTAATAATATTTTCTTTGGACCTCTCCATTCCTTTCACGTTCAAAACAATGAATCGTTTAAGAACGGAGACAAAAGGACAGTCTACAAAGGCGTGTAGCGTGTTGTTATTCAACTTGCCACAGTCTTTGCAGTGTGTGTTGAATATTATACAGTTGGAAGATATCTGCAGTTGAGACGTGAATTTTCTTCCATCATGTATTCCCATGAGAGACCGTTCTATTCTCAATGCCCAACTGTCCGGGAGTTTGAGCAGCCTTAGATATATTCTGTTATTTTTTAACCTCTCCGTGACTACTCGGGAGCGTCATTTTTAAATGCCAGGGACATGGCATCAAATGCATTTTTGCTGCCCTTAATAGGGGGTATTTAAAACTCCCATCTTGAATGGGTGTGCATGATGAGACGAATTTATAGACAAAGTGCCGTTAGCAATAGACCAATCCTCAAGTTTATCTGGACTCTCAATATTCTTGAAGAAGAATGGCTATGGGCATTTTGGCGAATGATGTCCACTGATGGACATGTAGATGTATATATTTTTGTTTAAAGTCTTTTGACTATAATTAAAATCAAATATATTTTCGTATATGTCAATGCATTCAGAACAGTTTTTATAATTTCGATATCTAGGATGAAAGTAGGGAAAAGATCAATTTAGTATGACCAAGTTTTGATGATACTAAAAAACACATATAAACTTTTCGGTGAGGTTGCGTTAACTATGATTGTGATTGATACGAAGGATTAAAACGTTTGTCTTTTGTATTTTTTAGTTCCCTAAATGATGATAATATTTTAATGCCATTTTCCAAATCACAGTAACTCTCCAATTATTCATATTATTTAAGAACTGGTAAAGACTTACATTCGAATAAAAGGCAGTAAATTCGATGTTGAATTAAAATTGTCCCTCTTTTATCAGTTAGTTTTCTCTCAAATACTAAAAGACGAAAGTTAATTATTCTACATGCTGTTTTAAAAATCCTTTTTCGTTGCATTATTTATATCTATTCATATATAATGAATTTATGATATACATAGGTTGTTCTCCGAGCAGTATTAGTTCAACCTAATACTTAAATTCAAATGGAACTATTTTCAAAAATTTATATATTTTTATCCGCTATGTTGATCCAATATGTGTCACAATGATATGGATCTTTGCTAAACTAATTAGGAAAGCTCACGTTAGATTCTGTGGATAAAAAAACCGACAATTGCAATTGGGAGCTTTTATAGAATTTATGAACATTGTAGTCCTCCTTATTCTTGAGGCTGTAATGGATTTAGCTCTATTCAAAATTAATTTCTCAACCTATTTCTATATAATCATCCTAATATTGAAGTGCAATCCACCTTCCAATTGAGTTTTTGTAGTGAGTGAGCAAACCGTCTAGCAAATCCACGTTGATTCCTTTGCACATAGTGTTGAGTAAAAGTCTATATATCCAGGTTCTCTAATGTTGAATCTAATAAGGACGATGGTAACAACTAATGAGTCAAGTTAAGAGACCCTTTAGAACTTGAAATGATGAGCTACTCTGAGGGAATTATTTATCAGTACATGATTCGCAAGACTCAACCATCCCAATGACTTCGTTGACTAAGATGTTGATGCGTTTAAACATGGACAGTCATTCAAGTAAGGACTCAAAACAATCCTGGATCCATAGAGATGCGTCCATCTCTATGGATCCAGGTTTTCGATTTAAAGTCGATTCGTTATATATATAAATGGCAATATCTCCTCTCCATTTGCTATTGTATTGAAAAAGATATTTTGTGGAAAGTAAAAGAAGTTTGCAATAGAACGGTCCAAAGTATTAAGGATTAAAAAACAATACTATTTTACAACAACCCATAATCTAATTTCATAACAAAAAATGAAATTATCTTTTTTTGTCGGAAAGACTTCTTATAAAAAGTATAGATCAACCCTAATTTGAAAGCTATTTATATAAATTTGTGGTCTGTCTTTCCAAAATATGAGGTTTTCTAGAATTTTGGTATATTTTTATATAATAAAGTATAAATGTTGAGGTTATGTACGTTCAACTTTAAACAGGGATCCCCCATATATTGGATCCCCTTATTCATATTTCAAACAAGCATTTCTAACTTTTGTGAATAAAAAGTGGTCTAATCTTATCTTTTTTTTTTGCCAAAGTCGAGCAATGATGCCAAGGTCAAACAGAACGATGGCGACATCTTTCCAACAACTCGAGAAAAAAATGATTACAAATTATGATGAGATGCTACCCTCTCTAAGACACTCCAACCTAACTTAAGTTGAAATGATGAATATATTAAAAAATAAAAAGTCAAGGAGCTAATGAGCAAATCGATTTCTTCGCTTCATGATAGACCCTTTACTACCATTGATTGTTACCCATTTAAAGAAATCCAACAACGATATATTTTAATGATTGATCAAGATGTAAACTTGGTGTCTTAATCGTCATTACCACTTAATGCATCCTGAAATCAACCTGCTGTGTCGAGGTGTTGACAACAGGAGGAGGAACCGCTTCACTTCTGCCAATGGTCAAATTCATTTCTGAGCGGACCCAGCTTTTGATCACAATAGCCTTTTCAGGGCATTCAATCTCCACTTCAAATACTTACCTTTTTTTTTTTTTTTTTTCAACAGTTCAATTTTAAAATATGTACAAGAAAGTAAATACATATAAACCTAAGAAAATACGTGAGAATACACATAAATAAATATTATAATTTAAAATTTGGTCTTAGGAGCTGAACAATACAATTTTACATGATGGACATGGTAGACTAAAGAATACAAATCTTATGATAAAAAACTTATTATGATAATAACATCCAAACATTTAACTTCCTAACATGGCATGATGACATAAAGAATACACAATAAAAAAGACTTATTATGAATAAAATCATTTAGACTTCTTAAAATGCTTTAAAATTGTTGATATAGTCTTCTGGTGGATGGAGGCAAGGGACGGGAAGAATTTTACTTCTTTCGACGCCGGAGTCCAGGAATCCGTTGAAGGAGAGGGTATCTTGAGGTCCAGACAGCATATCTAGCTGCAGCTGATAAAAGCACTGGTTAATGTCCGACTCATTAATAAGATCCCCAGTTGTTTTTATTAGCGATGAGGGCCTTTGTGTTAAGAATAGCAAAATTTATTGCCTTCTCCCGTGGGGTGTTCCTATTTTTTCCCAATCCAAAAAGAATTATCGCTTTGCAGTATTTGACAGAGTTGTCCTTTTGTAGTCCTTTGACATTTAGGCAAACAAACCTCTTTAACATTGCGACGGCGTGGCATTCCACAAAGGCATGGATGGTGGAGTTAAATATCTTGCCGCAATCTTTACACGGCACCCAGAATTTAATTGAATCGGTCGAGATCTGAAGCTGAGCTGTAAATTTTTTGTCATCGTTAATATTGGAGAGGGAGCTCATTATATTTATTTTCCAGTTTTGTGGAAGGTCTAGCAATTTTAGATGTTTATTTAGAATCAAGTCCACTTCTTCGCCGTGGCACATCCTAGACAATTTAAGGTGCCAAGGTGTAAGGAGACAGTGCTTTAAAGACGATCTAAGTAATGGGAATCTAAACCTTCCATCACTGAAAGGCCCTTAGGACCCCAATCATGGAGAGTCAGAATTCCTTCCTCAATTGCCTTTTCTTCTAAATCCTCCGGATTCCCGAGATTTTGGAAAAAGAATCTCTTATTTTTGTTTTTTCGAATAATATCCACGAAGGAATCGCCCCGAAACGATGGTGTATAATTCCAAATGATTCGTTGAGCAGTTCCCCAGGTTGGAGAGATACTTGAAGTAATGTTATTTGTCAAATCAGTTCCGAACATGAGCCACATAAGTAACTTATTACCAGTAACTGATCTTCTCCATTCAATTTCTGCATTCCTCGTTAAATCAATAAAAATATTTATGTACATTTTTGGTAAAATCACTGAGAGTTGAGAGATTCCTCCTCCCAGAAGTTTTTTGACCTTTTAAAGCTGCGGTGAAACAGGTTATTCAGCCATATTTCTTCCTCATTGATAGCCTTCTCTGCAATTTCGGGGCAAGCCGATGCTTTATAAATAATTTTTGGTACAATTTGTGTGTTATATAAGTCAATTCTTTCTGTATATTATATGATCTCCACTTCAATGTTGATTGGCCCGCTAGAGATGAGATAAAAGTCCAATTGTTTTCATGGATTCCGCTTCCACACCAATCTATGCCCAAGATGTTGACCTGCTTTTTAATCTCACACGAGGCGACCTTCCTCCCCTCCTGCGGACTCCAGGCTCCAATAGGTAGAATTGCTGTTTTATCTTTGTTTAGGGAAAGCCCAGACATTTTCTCAAATTTAGAAAAATACTCAATTAATATTTCCACTCGTTTTGAGACTTGTGCGGCCGAGTTTCCCTCCACCGTTAGGGTGATATCGTCCGCATAAAGGTCAATTAAATGTCGGTGGCCCTCGAAATCTATTCCAAAACCTCCAAATTTTCTTACAACTCTTCTTACAAAGTTCTCAAGCGCAATGATAAAAAGAAGCGGGGCTGATGGACAGCCTTGCCTACAACTTTTTCCTAAGGTTATAGGCTTACTTTCACAACCATTGATGGAAATTGTTGACGAGCCATTATATAGCAACGCTCGCACTGGGTTGAAAAATCTTTTGGGTAAGATTCTCGAAACTTCTCTGAGAATATGACGATGATGAATTGAATCAAATGCTTTGGAAAAATCGATGGCGACTATGGCTCCATATTTTTGCCTTTTTTTCACCGAGTCAATAGACGCTTGAATATTGCGAGAGATGTCAGCGATTTTCCTGTGTTTTAAAAACCCCTTTTGATTAAAACTAATAGAATTTTGAAGTTCTTGGGCCATTTCTTGGGCTAAAATTCCGGATAAAACTCTGTAAGATTCATTTAAAATTGTTATTGGCCTCCAATGGCTAAAATCTGTCCCATTACCTTTTTTAGGAATTAGTGTGATCCTTCCTTTCGTTAAAGACTTCGAAATTTTGCCTTTTTTTCCATGTCATTGCCAATCTTAAGGAGATAAGGGACAACTTCATTAGGGCAGAGTGAGTACACTTTGCCTATTATTCCATCGGGACCACATGCTTTGTTAACCTTTAATTTCTTCTTTAGATATAGAGATATGTTTGACGATGAAAATATGAAGGAGTCTTGACTTTTTCTTGGTTTTGGTCTAGGGAAATGACCCTCTCTAGACCCGACTATAGCTTGGAAAGATGCTCTAAAATATTGAACAATATCTTTGGAGTCGGTTAAGGGCTTTCCATCGTGAATTATCTTTTCTACAGAAGTAGCTGATACCCTTACATTATTTCCTCAGGAATTACGACGTCCTCTGGAGCCCACCAGTAATTTTCTTCCCTATCGTTTTCGGCCTCACGACTTACAGTCAGTCGTTCGTCCCTGCTCTTCTAAGCGCCTGCTGATAATCAGATAGCTTAAGTCTTGTGTGGAGCAAAATTGTTTTAAATGGCCAAAGCCAAAACATTTTTGGCACTGAAGTTTCACTCCTTGGGAATTTAATTTATTAAGTTTCCTTGAAAAGGAAGAATTTGAGGTATGGAAGAAGGAGCAGCCATCATCTCCACGATCTTAATCACTATCTCGCCATACCTCCCGGTAGCTCTTATATTTCTCCTCTGCCTTTACGTCAAATAGGATTCTTTTTAGGGTAAGATTCAATACTTGTCAAAGTTTTCCTCCATTCCACCACATTTAACTCATCTACTCTTTTAACTGTGTTTATAAGAGTAATTTTAGTTTCTTTTCGGTCAAGGGAAATTTTGTCATTCCTTTCAATTGAATTAACTTTTTCAAAGGAACCGTCTTCATTTTTTATTTTAAGAACTTGGGATTCTTTAGTTGTTGAAGTCTCCTCGAATATCAATTGGAATCTTGGTAGAAACAAGCTTGCCTAGTCCAAACTTCGGGTTTGCCCCCGCAATTTCATGCTCCCTAAGCCATATTGTACCGCAATATCGTATATTTCGACATGCTTCATATTATTGTTTTTATAAATAGATCCTCTGCATTCTCTAGAGTTTAGAACAAAGGTTTCCCATTTATAACAATTTTCTAGGTTCAATTGAACCACTGCCTCCGGATGATGCTTACATTTCTTAAGGACATGGGCATATCCTCTTTTTCGCTCTTGATGTCTCGGACGCTTCGTCCGGAGGGCTTTTCTGGAGGTATAATAGATTCCTCCATCGGTTTAAAAAGTTCCGTTTAATTAATCTCGCAACCTCCCCAATAAGGTAACAAAGATACACAAAACTATGTACCCTTACCTCGACGAGGGTGAAGAGAAGAAAAATAGATAAACAAAACAAAATGTCTTTCCTTATATATATCCAAAAATCCGAGAACGAGGCACGAATTCCGGGCTTCGCCTGAGGGTAGTCTCAAATAAAACGTCCGAATGTGATCCACACGCACTTAAAACACTTTTTACGCACTTAAAAAGGTCAAAATACACTGTTCAACCACGAAATCAGAGTTATTTTCACGGAGTCAAAAATGCCGTCTTCACAGTATACATAAGAAGGTATCCTTTCCATACTTACCTTTTTTGCAGCCAGAGTTCACGTATCATCATGTAGACAGGGATTTCAATCAAACGCACCATGTGTGATGAGATATTTGCTCTTAATATGACACTAGCTTTAGAGGTACTAAAAGTTAATTCAATTTAAATATATATAATTATATCAGATAAATAAATTTGAAAAAACCAAGCTCATTATAAAAAAAATTAGAGATTTCTTGGGATACTTGCAAGCCTTTTTGACACTCGCATGTGTCTAAAAGGGGGTTTGCTTGCCTAAGCTCAGGAGACGAATTCCATGTTTTTGCAATGTTGACCGCAGAAGTGCAGCCCTTCGAATTAGGTTTCCTGAGATCGCTCGTTCCAGTGTATCCTGCCGCTTCAATGAAAATATGCCTCAGTTCAGCTGTTGGAGTATTCAGAACTAGTTGTTCCGCAATAAGTGCTTTAAAGTTGAGAAAAGTACTATTTAAGGCTCATTTTATCCAAGGCAAAATATATGTTTTGGTGTAGTTGGACACCGGTGATCGCTTAAGCCCATCATGGGTTTTTTGGCCGCAGGGGCTTATATTTAAGTATGTAGTATTGAAAAAAGAACAATCAAGAATACATAACGGTAAGCATCAAGTCTCAATAGGGGAAACGTTAGAATTGTATAGCATATATAACAATAATCATATGTTTTTAAGCACACGACATCAATGGGATATAAATAAATGATTTTAGTTTCTTATGTTTATACAGTTCATAATTGTTGGAGAACTTTGGAATACAGGGAAGCAAGGACATCATTTCAGAGAGGTAGGCATCTTTGATTGTTTTTTTTTATAAATAACGTTGTGAACTTTTGTTAAATCGCATCACATCTGGATTGCGCGAGAAGGTGAGAAAGTCTTCCTCTGATGGGTTTCATTGAAGTGATCCAGGGTGATATCTTGAACAGCCCGATGTGTTTCAATTAAGACGGGCATTTCCACAGTAAATGGTCAGTAGTTTCTATTCAATCTTGCAAAAGAAACAGTTTCTACCGGTCGTCTTTGAAAAATTTGCAGGCAACTTCCAGTGAAACAGTCAACTTTCTATATTTAACATTTCTCCGCCGATGATAAAAATTGATTTTTATAGCTGATATTTCTGTTGATCCCTTCGTTTTAAATAAGATTCAAATGGAATTATAGTTGATGAAGACTTTGAATTTCATAAACCCCTCGTGGCTATAGTTGATAATTTATTCTAAAGGGTAAAAACGGTCGGGGAGTACATAGAGGACTACCGAAGAAACAAGTAAATATTTAAAAGCGAGTCTGTTTAAAAATCCTCGAGAATTAATGACGTCCACTTGCCATAAAAACGTTCACTGTTTTAAGATGGAGGTATTTCAGCAATTTAAAACTGGCATCTTCCATGTTAAACAATTCCAAATTTTCAAGACAGGTTCTTGACCTTCACAAAAAGCTTTCATCCTCTCTGAGAATTGTGAGGTAATGTTTAAAACTTTTGACAATCCGTGACAAGGAAGTCATTCATAATCAATGTCATTATGGTAAAAAAACACAAAATAGGTGTTCCAGGCTTGGATCTTGTCCATCCGTTTAAATGGAGGGTTTTAAAAATATACTACTCTCAATGTTGGGGCGCAGGTTCGAATCCCAAGAGGGGATGGCCATTTTTGGTCACCTCATTGATAAATCCGAGGTTCGATAGACTAATTATAATGCTATAATGCTTATTTATAACAGTCGGATGCAATCTATCAAACCATATAGGCAAAAAAATATATATATACTTGACACCTTAACTTGGCCATAATTTTATTCAAGTTCATCTCAGTGCTACTTGGGCCAACACAAGACCAAGTATATCCTGTCTTTAGACCAGGGATGGATGCCAGGGTGAAATCGGTCAGGGGGCCGGACTGTTTTCAAGTGGGACCTCGGGGGGCCAAATCACCGGTACATTTTGGCCTTGCAACACTAAACAATAAACAAAAGTAGATTTAAATTTGTTGATATTGTATCATAATATTATTTATTTATAAAAACACTTCTCAACCACTAACGCTACGGGCCAAATGAGATGTCCATTCGGGCCGGTTTCGGCCCGCGGGGCCGCCACCATGGCACCACTGCTTTAGACGTTTTCAAAGTTGGCCCCGATTTAACCAAAATATCACCATGCGGGCTAATAACTCTGATTTGTCAATATTTACGCTGAGTCCAGAACAGTGTTGTGTTGGTTCTAAAATTTTAAAAGTTAATTAAACTGATAAAATAATTTGGAGTAAGCTACCCGAATTTGTCATTGTTAGATCGTCCACGTAACATAAACATTTTAAAATATATTGAGGGGATTCAAAACTGCGTATCAGATTGGCTATTCTTAATCAGGCTATCAATATACAAGACATACCAGATTCCCGCCACTCGATCTCGTTGACGAACACCCCGCATGTTAAAAAATATGTGCTTCGGTTGACATATTTTATTAGTGTCCTGGTTTTACACATAGAAGCGCTAACCATTCTTTTTATTAGGTCACCGAATCTTTTTATATATAAGTTTCGATGAGAATTTATGTGATATGGAGTCAAAAGCTTTGGCAAAATCAATAGACATCAGGGATGTGGTACATTTGGAGTCTAAAAGTTTTTTGTATGGTAAAAGGAACAGACAGAATCCATAAGCTTCTCTTCTAAATATCTATACGGGGGTCCATGAAAAACTTTTTTAAACCTTTTTTTAACTCGATTAAATAAAATAATTGAAAATATTTTGGAAATCGAATTTTGCATATAAGTGGTCTTAGATTTTTTATAAATGGGGATTAATTTCCTCTTTGTTATTAAAACAATTTTCCATCAGAGGAGTATTCTACGAAATATCTAACTTTTAAAACGTTTTTCATAAAACGTGAGTAAAAGAAGGGATAATAATGGATATATTTCTTATAAAACTCAAACGTTAGATCCAAAGAACCGGGTGACTTATTTCACTTTTTTGAAAAAGAAAGCTCTATTTAGTCCATACTAAGGTGGATTCTAATATTTTGTTGTCTACTCGCGAAACGTACAACTTGTCTGTCAGGTTTTCAGAGAAATCGGCTGTTAAAATTTCACATCGAGCGTATGAGTTTGAACCTCTACAGTCAAAACAACCATATAGATTTGTGAAGTAAGTTTGTATCTCACTACAAATAAATTCTGGGTTCCTCGATATTTCTCCAATAGATGTTACAAAGGACAAGTTTTTGTCAGCATTTCATTTCCTTTCAAGTCCAACGCATTGTAATCTCGAGTGAGTTAGATCCGATATTGTTTCAATTTTATTTTTGTCTCTGTACTTAAGATCAGCTTGTCTATAAAGTTGGTCTAGTCTAGAATTTATTTCTTGTCGCGTAACATTTTCTCTGCTCAGGTTTTCTGCTTCATTCAGAAGTCTACGATTTTGTTTGGCTTTTTCTGCATCGGCATTTCTACATTTATTTTTAACTTGACAAAATGAATTTTGCATATAAATAAAAATGTCGTTTCCATTTTTGACTTTTGACTTGCCTGTTTCGATTATCGAAATAATGGATTCATCTACTCCATGGCCATTCAACCATTCATTGTTTAATTTCATTAGCCTTGTGTTTTAAAATGTATTGCTCCCAAGTCAAAAGTAGTAATCAGGCAATAGTGGTCTGATGAGCCAGTCTCGAAAACTTTGTAAGATTTCAACGAACTTTTTAGGAATTCTTGAAAAGTATAAGATAAAGTCTTGAAGAAACTGGTCTTGAGAATCTATCAACCGAGAACTAAGTATGACTAAAGATATATCTTGTGTCCCATATTACAATACCAGGCAGTTCAAGGTATTTGAGTAATCTAATCAAGTTGTACTTACGTTTAAGGGATTGAATAGAGTTCACCTTAGTGTTAGGAGTGACGTCATTATTGCTTACCCTCACAAATTATTTTTCTTAAGTATCGAGCAAAAAATACAAAACACCTTTACTCAAACAATACATAAAAAGCCCTTCATGTTCAATACAAACATTATCTTAATAGTCTCTACTGTGTGACATTCCACAGACGCATTCCTCAAAGCACAATCGGGTTAAACAGGGAGTTTCCTTCATAAAAGCCTCATAACGCATTTCCAAATTGAAGAGAGGTTAGAGGTTGAAGGTTTAGTAAGTTCAGTTTCAAACATTTTTTGTTTGAATTGCATTTAAAGTATAAGTCCAATTTAATGGTCAGGTTCTTAAAAATCAGGTATAGAGAAGAGTATTTCTCGTTCTGCCAATATTTTTTTATTAAATTTGAATAATATTTATATAATGGTCTTAAGATATTTATGGAGACTCATTGAACGCAAATGTGGTCAAAAAAGCTCACTGATAATTATAAAGATATTTATATGAAGCTTCCTTCGGATATAATAGCAAAATTTCCCAGATTGAAGACATTTATCAAAATAAAGGAACTAAAAAACAAAATTTTCGATTTAAAAAAATTAAAATATGCCCTTCTCAGGTAATTTGAAGAAAAAAATTCAATTAGATAAATACTAAATAAAAAGATATATGTTTTTTACATAAATACAATATACTAAATTCATTCCTTTTATCATTTATGTGTATTATTTTTTTAATTCGGATTCCGTACCTCCCTGGCTTCAATGAGTCTCCATAAATATCTTGAAACCATAATATAAATATTAGTCAAATTTAATAAAAAAATATTTTCATATAATACATTTTAAAGAAAAAATGTATCTTTAAGGATCCCAAGTATTATAAAAAGAGTATATTAGTGACGTCACACTCCCCATTCTGTCCTAGCAGGCTGAATTCCTTCTCTCTGATATACCTTATCTCTATGTATCTTGCTTTTGATTATTAATTCCCTTCAGCCACCTTTTCTTTGTGGTTCAATAGTTGAGTCGCTAGACAAACTCTTTGCTTTTGATGGCTCTGACATTATTAATGAATTTCCTTAATTCTATGAACTATTTTTAATTATTGGAGATTTATTTTTATTAAGTCCAAAAAATCTTTTTATAATGCCTCAAGCTTTGGCCTCTGTCTAAAAGGTGATTTCTTAAGAGTTCGATCAAATGAGAGACATCATCAAACATACAAATTATGTTTGATGTAACAAAAGGATTCCAAAAATATGACGAATCTTTGAGACTTCCAATGAGTTACGCAGTCCAACATTTGATGGGGTCATATCAGAAATCACAGTCAAGACTGCAATGCCCCTTCTTTAAACCTCATTTATGTGAAAATAATGTCAACAGACATTGAGGGTTCAAAGGTAAAATTGGCAATCATCTTCCACGGATCATGGCAACTTAAATTATTTTATTCGGACAACACACTTGATCAATAGATAAGAAATAGTCAAAACTACTTTTCAGATTCATTTAATCTAACGAAAAGATGCCAATATGGGTGAATTGATTTTTCACTTTCTGAAACCCTAAAAAATGTAAACCAATATTCGGATAAGGTAGATGAAATTTAAAGTTAATATGCCTCAAACAATATTTATCCATAGAGTGTTAACTTTAACAAAATGAATAGAAACTCTATTTCCTGTTAAAATATATATTATCTGAATTAAATGATAATATCTTTTTCAACTTTTAATCTAACTTTTACTAGCATAACAATGTTCTGAGTATCAAATACATATTCTAAATTGCTTTATTTTTATGGAATTGAGATATCATACGAAACTTGAATATCCCTGATCGACAAATTTTGAGTGAACTCACTTGATTGAGGAAATGAAATATGAAATAATACCCAATGAATCCAAATATGATATTAATATCATTTTAGCAATTATTTATCCTTAAACCCAATATATATTGAAATACGCCAATTATTAAAATAAATAAAAATACCATTTGTCTTATAGATAAATAAAAGATCATACAGTGCGACGACCTCAGACATCACGGAGGAAGAGTACGCCGAGTTCTACAAGTCTATGACTAGAGTGCCCAGAATTAAAGAGCATTTGGATTGTTCTGATTGAGGAATTGTTTTTTAAGTTTGGAATTGTTTTAAGGGTAAAAGATTTTAGTTATATTTATGTGGGACCTTTCCAAGAAAAAGTTAATTTCATTGTAGCAAAGATACAGAATATCTTATACAAATTCCGAAGTACACGAACACCCCTCCCAGAAAATTTTCAATTATTTGTCAAGGACATTTTGGAGGGATTATCTGCTGATATTTCTTACCAACAAATGTTGACCTCAGGTCAGTAGAATCTGTTTTGGTTTTTTTTTTCTTATGATATATTGATTGTTGAATGATTTGTTGTGTGTTTCTTTAAAATGAATAAACTTGTTGTACGTGTGTACAAAAATAAATAAAAAAAAGATCATACAATAATTATAATAACATAGAAAAGTGTCAAACAATTAAAACCCAAATAAAAACTAGTAAAAAGTAGTTAAATTATCATAGCAATATTTATTAATGACATTATTGAAAGATTTTAAAAAAATACTACAAAAAGTAATAGGTTTGTAGAGCCAAAAATGTATTGTTGCGATACTTAAATATATTAAGATTTTAAAGAAATCTACTTACGTTTGAATAATTTTTTATATTCATCTTGTATTATTGATCGTGAACTCGTTTTAGTTATTAATTCAACTAACCTAAAGAATATTTTCTCAGTTTGTTTTCGCTGATGCTTTAGAAATGAATAAAGTCTAACCTTCTTATCGAAATTTTACCAAAAAAAAGTAATACAGCAGAACACTAAACTTTGATAAGATCTGCGTCAAATAATTAAATTTATTGAATTACTAAGTTTGGCCTTGTATTTCATACTATTAAAATTACCTTAGTGCGAAATTAGAAATATTTTTTCAAGAGCAATTTATATCTTGATAAACTTATAACAAAAGCCAATTGTTATAAGACTATATTTGAAGTTAGGTCTAACCTGAAGTTTAAATAAAATATATTGATTGTGTTATATGTTTTGATTTTATTTATTGGACCGATAATCTAAAATTAAATAAATACGCAAAGAACCTACTTTTATTATTTATTGTTGATTGAGGTTTTGTGACCGACATCTTATATAAAAATATGATCATAAGAGTGGCTATGACGTCATCAGTACATTCTTTTTATTGTGTCCGTGCTACTTCTTAAGTATCACATCCCTGCAGTGGTTTCTGCAATAACTTTTTTTTCAACTTGCGATAACGATAAAACGATAACTTTTTTCTCAGCTTGCGATAAACGATAAACGGTTAAAAAATTCAAAGCCCAACCTGCGGTAAGCGATAAACGATAAAACGATAGCGATAAAAAACTCCAAAAAAAGTGACGACTTTTTTTTTAGAAAAGCACCTCCAAAAAAAAGTGATGACGTTTTTTTAGAAAATAATTTCTCAAAAAAGTTGATGACGTTTTTTAGAAAAGAATCTCCAAAAAAAGTGACTACTTTTTTAGAAAGGAATCTCCAAAAAAAAGTTGATGACGCTTTTTTTAGAAAAAAGTATTTCAAAAAATCCCTATAATTTTTTTTGTATTTTTACAAAAGTCGTCTTTGAATTTATCGTTTATCGTTCCTCATTTTTGGGACTAACGATAAGTGAATGAGCGGTAATTTTAGAAACTTTGCAATAAACGATAACGATAAAAGGTTTGACCTCAGCGATAATTATCGTTTATCGCTCATTTCATCGCACGCGGCAACCACTGCATACCTGGTATTCTAAATACCTTGGTACGAATAAATGTATTACGACGTTAAAGCGTGCAATGAAGGCGTGTGCAAAAATAATACCTACAACTATATTACTGGACACCAAAAAAGACTAAACTTGTTCAACATTCAATCTTTGAAGATGGCGTATTAGCCATACATCACTTAGTTATAAATCTATGCGTTTGATTTTCTTACAATTTTTGTACTGCATTTAGTGTTTACTTAAATATTTTCTTATCAATTTATTTTATGCCATAGGTCTTTGTATGATTTTATTTCTGTTTAAAATTTATTTAAATAAATTGTTGAATGTTGTTGTCCAACTTAAAAAATTATATCCTGTTATTAGTTCTATTTTTTATGTGACGATATAAATGCTTAGCTGCAGGGGAAAACCCGTGTCAAGTTCAGATGTTCTTGCCATACTTCGAAGGACCAAAATCTCTTTCAACAGCCTTATGTTGCTCCTCACGCGACCTTGACTTTGGTATCAAACCCAATGTTGAGTCCTGTTTCCAACATCTCTGCTGACTTTTTTTCACAGTTCATGGAATATATATAATAACCAAAGTATAAGGTATATAATTAGATGCTAAAGCATAAATAATACATTGTTTAACATTATAGTTTAAATTTGTAGCTTCCTAGCTGAACAAACTTAAGAATATATATTAATTAAAAGCACATACAACCGAAATGACAAGAGTAAACGAAAGAACACGAAAAATTATATAAAGTCTATCTGTAGTTTCTAATTTTTTTAAAGCTTCTTTATGGCGCTATTATAAAACAGGGACCGGGAAGAGAAGTATCAGATTTCATCGGCGGCTAGTGTCCACAAATCACTAAAGAAGGAAGGAATTTTGAGGTCCAAAGCATCGTATCTCGCCGCAAAAGAAAGATATATTGGCCTCAGCTCTGAAGCTAGCAGAGGATGATATGTCGCTAATCCTTTGGCTATTAAAGCCTTGACAGAAAGAAGGGCATTGTTAATTGCTTTCAATCATGAGGAATTCTCACGACCTCCAACTCCGAATAATATTGAAGCCTTATTGTATTTCTCTGCATTTTCTCCGTCAATTCCTCGTAAATTTAGTTTCAAAAATTGCATCAAAATTTGAACAGCCTGGCACTCAACAAAAGCATGAATTACGGAGTTATATAAAATACCACAGTCCTTATAAGGCAAATAGAACTCAATAAGCTCTCCAGAAATCAACAGCTGAGCTGTTAACTTTTTCCCGTCAGCTATTCCAAATGATTTTCCTTCTCCGATTTTCCGAAAGTTTCAGATGTTCAAATATTTGATGAAAATCACATTTACTGCCATCAGACTTCGGAGAACCAGACATTTTAAAGAACCGGGGCTTTAGTAAGCAATGATCATTTGCTAATCTTTGCAAAGGATATCCGAATCTCCCGTCCTTAAAAATAAGATGGAGATCACTACTGTGGGGTGTCAAAATTCCATTTGTAATTTGCCAATTCTTCCAGTGTTTTTCCAGTTTTATTTCCAAATTAAAAAAAAAGTTTATATGACAATTATGTCTTATGACATCCCCCGTTGAATTATAGTCTTATATCGGAATGTTTCTCTAAATAATTTTCTGCTCACATCCCCAGACGACCTAAAAATCAGAGGAAATTTTATTTGTTAACTTTGAGCCGAACATGACCAAGAAGAAGACTGTTTTCATTTTATATACCGCGATTGTTCTTCTGGAATTAGTTCTAAGATTCGGCTGGAACTTATTCATATTCACGTCAAACCCAGGTCAGGAGGATAATGCCATTAATATATAAGTAATAAGAGTAATTTACATGCTTTCCTCGAAGCTAATACCAGCTCAATGACTTTGAAAGCCTAATTTTTGAGTTTGAGTTGTGAATATAATTAAGATTTTCTGAATAACACTATGCAACAAAAAAATTGCCAACGGCCAAAACTTTAAAAAAATGATTCTATGGAGTCCATGCAATGATAAATTGCTATTTCGAACAATGGGCTTTTGTTTTTAAAGGTTTCGTGATTGTTAAAATTTTCTTCGTTCCGTAACAAAAGGATTAATATCAATATATATATATACATGTGCATGTATTCTACCTCAGTAAGTTACATGTCCTTAAAATTAAAACAATATATATATATTTTCCCATTAATGAAAATTTATTGTTTTAATTTTAAGGAAATGTAACTTACTGAGGTAGAATACATGCAAATGTATATATATATTGATAATAATCCTTTTGTTACGGAACGAAGAAAATTTAAACAATCACGAAACCTTTAGAACGATGACCATAGATATGAAGAGCATAAGTGCCTAAAGATTTTTGCTCAATTATTCGATAATAAAGTCGTTTTTAATGGTTCTAATGGTCTCGATGGCTATTCTAAAGCCTGGAACGTATGTAAATATAACTTGGCAGTTGAAAAAATTGTCCATGAGTGATATATCTATTATAATGTGATAGTGCCCGTTTTGTCCATTTTTTACGACTATAATGCAATTATCTAATTACATAATCAGAGTTTTACTTTACCAATAGTATTACTTTACCAATAGATTTATTGGATCTTTCTTCGAAATTGTATTGGCAATGCATTAATGTTAATTGCTGTCTTGTCCCTGAAAATCATAGATCTGCATGTACCATTGGCCTAAAACATGAAAATTTTAAAATTTAAATTGTGTCCAGAAAAACAAATATCACTACTAAATAATCATATATCTGTAATCCCCATTCTCCAAATTACTAGATTCATTTGTTTTTTGCGTTGGCAAGACAAAAGTCTTTTTTTGTTGCATAGTGTAATGAAAGCTTACTACTTTAGGTCGACTTATGAAAATAATGGTTAGACTGGATACTCTGCAGGTAGTGATACTGCACAAAACAAAGTTTGTGATCAATACGTCCAGCCTACTGTTGAGACTTCTCTCTTGATGAATTGACCTGATCTCAAAAAACAAACATTGGTGATGTTCCTCTCAAACTATTAAATTGGATTGTATAAAACATTATGCAATATGAAAATACATAAAACTACAATACTTCAAATAAATATACATTTTAAATTACAATCTACGTAAAATATTTTGTCACTAAGGGGCATTTTTCCTTTGCAAACTCGTAAATAGGTGTCCCAGGACTAATGTCTGCTTCCAATGAGAGTTTCCCCAGTAATGAAGCACATATGAGCCATTCACAGTCTTCAAAACCTCTTCCATCTGTTTTGGATCAAAAATCTTTTGCCAAGAGGGATAATAAATTGGATAAAAGTCTTTAGTTTTCATGATTTGAAAGAGGCAGGGTCCTTGTTGATTGCCTCTATCGTGTTGCCCTTGCAATACGACATTATATGTTTGGTCAATGCCAAGGGTCCATTGGTGCCCCATTCATTTCCGTTAAAGTTGAGAGCAATGTCCTCGATGACCATTTTCAAAAGTGGGTGTCCTTGCTGAAAGTTCATCACACCATTAGCTGTAAATATAATGATATAATTGGCAAATATAACAATATGATTTACACATATAACAATGTGATATACAAATATAACAATATGATTTACAAATATAACAATCTGATTTACAAATATAACAATCTGATTAAAAAAATGTAGCAGGTTAATTTACAAATATTATAATTTGTTTATCAAGTTTTGCAACATAATTTACAAATATTACTGAGTCATTTACAAGCATTTTGGAGAAAACGATGACCTAAAAATTTAACACATGATTGTAGCATCTGTCCTAAGGATATACTCATGTATTAAGTTTTTATGTCATCAGTTTTGCCAAAACCCTCTTACTTTAAGTGTTCATATTCACGTTTGAAATGCCCTGGCTATTTATATAGAGATTGAAGTGGGTTTTTTTGTTGCAATGAAATGCATCATGTTATTATATTTAGTTTCTTCTAATACTCATCCACGTGAATCATCATATGTTCCTCAGCCTGATCACCAAATTGCTCAAATAACCGAACAAAAAATTATATATGATCCATAAACCCTTAAAACGAAAGAGGAGGATGCATATCCCTAACAAGAAGAGGGCTGAAGGGAAAACTCTGCTTAGCTGACTCTTGTTCAAGACTTTTGTGTGAACCATTTTAAATATGACGTATGCGTTGCAAAAACGATTCGATAACCCAATAGCCTCTTCACATCTCGTTGAACACACTAAGGATACGTTGAATAGTTGCCCATAACAAACATAGTTTATGACATCTTCCATTTATTTTTAATTCTTTTGTTTCATTTCATTGGACAATTTTGTAAAAATTAACCTTTAAACAAACTTGAAGAAAAATATTGGTAACTGTCTTCTTTAATTTTTTTAAATTAGGAAACTTTTATTCGAGACCAACTTAATAACTGGATTCCCAATTGACTCAATAATAGATGGGAAGAAAACGTCTCGATGGCAGCCATCTTTTGTCACTTATATGAACTTGTTGAAACTAAGAAGAGAAGAAAGGAATTAGGTATTGTTGGTAGTCAAGGTCCCGAGGAATAGAAAAAGAGAGAAATAACAATTAAATCGCATTGACGTCCCCGTAGGAGACACTTTCAAGAAAGTCACATAGGGTGAACCCACTGTAATGTATTATAGGATTTCCTTTAATTATTCACAAAGACTAAATTGTTTCCCCCACATTTCAAGTCACTCTACGGCATGAAACAACTCTTCGAGTAAAAATTACTGTACATTAGAGTGTGTCTTAGAAAATTAATTTGCCAAAATCCTTTTTCAACACGAGTTGAGATTGGATATGGACCAGAATGTCCTGCAATATTTTTTTTCCTCTTGCAAAAATTCGGTGGGTTACTTCTGGTTAGTTATAAAGTTCCTTCAAAAATTAGTTTTGATGCATGGGAAAAAACATAATGTGGGATAAAAATAATTTTGTGTTTTCGTTAAAAAATCAATTTGTTTTAATAAAAAAACCGTTTTTTAGACATGAGTACATGTAAACATAGGTATCTATTGCGTAGAGTAGTAACAAGCGCATTAAAAATTGCACATATCCTTGTCCATATCCAATCTCAATTCGTGATGAAAAAGGATTTTGCAGCATATTACTTTCCTAAGACACACTCTAGTATACATTTTTGGAAAGTAAAAATAGGACAAAATCAACTATGGGCTTGGTCAAAAGGCAGGAAGTTTTGTGCTAGTATAATAATACTTACCGGGAATCTAATGAAGTTAATCGGTCTTCATCCAAATGACATAGTCTTAAGAAATTGACGCAAAGAGAGAAAATTGTCGGTTGATAGATACACTCAAAAGTCTCACCAGATCCTACGGGAGGCCAAATATTCGACAGGAATGAGGACATTCGTCCTCGTCAATTTTCATTGATTTTGTTTTAATAGCATTTAAAAGCACGGATTACACCAATAAAATTAAATCAATATTCACCCCAATTGTTCTATGGTCGTACCAGATAAAAACTACGTAAGGGATAGGACGCCATGTAACTGCCTGGATAGTAAGCTCATGTCCATTTTGTTAACACATTGCTTTAGTCGAAAACGATGTGGACCCCAAAAGCCCGCTCGAATATAATTTTTATGCCTATTTCATTCAATGGATTTGCAGCATCGTTTGCATATGAATGAGCTGTTTTCATAAAAACTTAATGGAAGCTAGAATCTTTTCAATGAGGTTGAGTAATGTTTTTGGCCACATGTCAAGTAAAAGATGACTAACTCTGCTCAACCATCAAAACTAGGTACATTGGTTTTTGTACATAGGATGCAGTTCAACACATTTTAACTTTGTTTGGTAAGATTTGAGAAATATTCCCAAGTAAATTATTTTTTGCATTTTTTTATAAATATTTTGAAATGATAGATATTTATGTTAAATTAAGTTGATCTACTATGATTTACAGATAAGTACTCCATATTACTCTTTTAAACATTATATATTTTTAACCTTAAGTGATACATACTTTTAAGAATATATTTATTTTACAATTACGAATTAAAAATATAAATAGTATCAATTTATCACATTTGTTTGGATTTGAATGGATTACAAACGAATTATCTTTACTTTTTGCTGCAGTTAAATATAAAACTACAAAATACAGACTGTGAGCGTTGTTGAGCACCATGAATAAATGTAATATAGCAACTGAAACCTTTTTCAATTAATAAAAAATAAGGAGCTCCTCGTTTGTTTCCTTTTGGTACCCCAGGAGATATTTTATGCGTATGATTTATTCATATATAATATTATTCATGTTTTTAGAAAGTTAATTAGCTTTGTTCTGTCTATTTATATTTCATAAGAAATACTCATATCTATACATACAGCTCAGAAGAGTGTCGTCCAGTAATAGTACATGGGATATGTACAACACGAAATAAAATACAATTACTTATAAAAAAATAATTTAGATGTTACTGTCATGGTAATCGATTTTCAAAAAAAGGGTTGAAAGGGATCTCTATTAAATTGGTCTTTTGTTACCTGATTGCAAAGTGTCTTAGAAATAAATTAGGCAAAAAGATTTTTTCTAAGTTAAGTAAGCATAACAGATAAGCATTACATAAATTAATTCAAGAACAAATACTGCCATATATATAATTTTAGTTTAAAATTATAACGCAAAGAAATAGTCATCACACATTATACAACCAATAATAACAAACAAAGGAATCAAACAAAACAATTAGTAAAAACAACAAGTATTTTAAAAACCATAGTTTTTATGAAAACGTAAAAGTCGATTCATGTCGCACTTTGCATAGTCAAAACAAGATGGGAAGCCAAATTCCAGCTCCCACTTAAGATCCCTAGAGTCTTGATGCCGAGGGCAGAATAGCGAACAGCTGTTGATACCATTATCCCTCTCAGGTCATCTTTTCGGATAGGATAGTCACAGTACGGATCTATTTACGAGATCAGCGTATCATCAAGGATGATAACATAAACATTCATTTCTTCTCTAGCGTAAAGAGTTGACATACATTATCGACATTAAGAATCCATAGGAAAATTTATTCAAAGATTAGTAAATGAAACTATTTGACGTCCATAATTAAACACTGAGATTCCAAGAAAAAAAACAAAATTCTTTGATCTGAGTTTATTTTCAAGCCCCACCAGCTACGAATGATGCAATGCCTCATTTCATATTTTTTCTTTTCCTTTTCTTCCAATCAATCACGCTATTAAAAGGGAAGTGGGCTATCCTCTAACATGTATTTCTTTTACTACGATTACAGCTTTAGGTCTAAAGTTTTATTTATAACCATACAAGATATCTGAAAATTCCGATATCTTTTTGCCGATTCCAATCTCTGAAAATGATGATCGAGACATCTCTATATATATATATATATATATATATATATATATATATATATATATATATATATATATACAGTGTGTTACATCAGGAATGTAATTTTTTAATTGCGAATTAGAAGTACAGAAAATGCATCTTATTCCCTCATAGATACATCATTTTAAAGGAAAAGAATGGATTTTTGTTATTAATAACAATTCATTTCCTATATCATAAGAGGCACATCTGAAGCCTTACAAAAGTTGCTGGAAATAACCCCCTCCAGCCTGAAGACAGAACGTAGCACGCTTCAGGACATTCTTGCAAACGTTTTTGATCGACTCCTGGCTAGATCCTTCAACGAAGGTTTGAACACTTTTTATGAGAGACTCAATGGAATCTGGTCTTTCCTTATAAACTCGAGTTTGTGCTGCAGCCCAAAAGTGGAAGTCTAAAGGGTGAGATCTGAACTGTGAGCTGGCCACGGATGTTCCGTCCTTCTGCTAATGACTCGGCCTCGAAACTTTTCATTTAGAAATTTTTAAACTGCATTTGTGCAATGTGGTGGAGCGCCGTCTTGCATCCACAAAAGTGAAGAACGAGTTGCAGAATGGCGCAGCCTGGGCCAAATAATGTCCTGGAGCAATCTGAGATATGAAACACCATTAACCGACGACAAATGGCTATCATATTTAAGGAATGCATGAACGATTGGAACCATTCCATTAATAATGACAACGAAGATCATGACCTTAACATCCTTCCTTTAATTTGTTTCGCAGATATTTCGAGGATTTTCATTTGCCCACACTCTGTCGTTTATTCGATGTGGTTTTTGATGAAGGCAAAATAACTTCTTGTCAGTCCAAATGATTCTATCGACAATGTTGGATGGTTGCTGCGGAATCCACTGACAACACTGCCTTTTCTGCGCTTTATGGTTATCAGTTAATGGTTCAACTGAAGTGTAATGATAAAAACGAAATCAAAGATCATGTCTTACGATCCAAAACGTTGTTTTGGTGGGTGAAATTTGCTGATAAGCTTTTCTGATTAAGCAACTGGGGTTTTATTCAAAAAAACTCTTTAACTCCGGAAACACTGCATCTGTTCTTTTGATTTTGTTTTCATTTGTTTTTTCTTGTGGATGGAACCAGTCTTATTGAAATGATCAAGAATTCTTGTGAATGAAGATCAGCTGGTCAGATTTCTCCGCCCTCCCACTGATCTTGAAGTGAAGTATAAATTCTCGGCATTCTGTGGAAGGAGAAGGTGTTTTGCCAAACTACAGAATGATCCATTTCTTCTCAAGTTCAGAAAACATTTTTCAGGTTGACAATCAATGCAGATTTTTTTGTATTGATAAAAATCCCCTCTTTATATAATAAATGGTGTCTATAATACGATTTGAATTATTTTAAATACTTGTAATTTGCAATGAAAAAATTACATTTCTGATGGAACACACACACACATATATATATATATATATATATATATTTTTCTTTGATTGGCATCTACAGTGCGTTTAAAAAAAACCAAGGAAAATTTTCTTGCTCGTGAAAATGGCTTAATTTTAGCGCTTATCTTACGCTTACAGGCTGTATTTATACTTCATTAAATAGAACTTTATAAGAGATTTCAGATGACACCCATTAAGTTGATGTGAGACTTCAGGTTGGCCTTGAAGGTCAGGATGAAGTTCATATTGGATTATTAACAATTTCTAAATTAAATTGGATACTGTGCCAACATGCTTTAACCAATCAAAGTGAAAATTTGGCCAATTATGGATAGCTTAGGTGGTAATGATCGCACCATTATTGTCCCATGAGTATGGACATCAAGGACATTAAGGCCAAAAATATCCTTTTTCTCTTGTTTTCTAAAATAAGTTTTTGATAGGTTGAATAAAGAAAAAAATGAAATTATTCCGTAATCACAGTAACCAATTAAAACACCGCTATCAAACGAGCTATTTTGAGTCAAAATAAGAGTATTTTGAGCTGAGATATTGACCAAAATAGAAATTAAACGAGAGCGTGTGGCAGCTCTCCTGGCCGCTGGAAACAAAGTCCAGGACATCTGCAAGGCTGAGAATGTGGGCAAACCCCTGCTGTACAAGGTAAATACCCTTGTAAAGAATGGAAGAGACCTCAACCGCAAGTCTGGGTCTGGACGACTTGCCAATATGGAACAAAAGGCAGCGATTGTGCCACAGTTAAGGAGACACCTACTGCATCCTGTTCAATGGTGGCCAAGGCCCTGGGACGTCAAAAAACAACAGTTTGGTGGGCTGTAAGCGATGCTAATTTGAAGTTTTATGTTCCTCGGCGCCGTTAGCTACTTTCTGCGGCCTCCAAGGACTCCAGGGTCATAAAAGGTAAGAAAATATTGTCATGAATGAAGAAAAATCCACGTTTTATGCGCGGTTTCAGTGAAGAAAAATTCTTTGTCGTGGAGCCATCCAGGAACATGCAAAATGACCGATATGTTGCTAGTTCACCCAGCAAAGTCCCTCCCCACCTTCATACCGAGCATCCAGCTGGTTCCATGACCCTGGGCGTCGTGGCCAGCGACAGAAAGTCCATCCCCTGCACTGGTTCCCAATGGCCTCAAAATTGGCATAGAGCAGTATTTGGAGGTCATGAAGGATGTTGTCCAGCCCTGGTTGGACTCTACTTACCCTGATGGCAATTATGTATGACAACAGGACTTCGCACCTGCCCATAAAGCCAAGAAAGCTCAGGAGTGGTGTAAGGGCAAGTTGAGAGATTTTTGGCCATGGCAAATGTGGCCACCCTCCTCCCAAGACCTGGCCCCCCTGGACTATGGAATTTAGGGCGATCTAAAGAGGAGGGTATGCAAAATCTGCCATCCAAATGTTGAAGCCATGAGGGATGCGGTTAACGAGCAGTGGGCCGCCACATCCGAGGCCACCATCATCAGGGTCTGTGTTTTACTATATACAACCTCACGTATAACAACTAAATTTGACATCAAAAAAAAAATGTTAAGCCTTCTATATGTAACAAAAGAGCTACGTAAATCTAAGCCAACTCGGTTTTGAGTTGCGTTTTCATATTTGTGTTGCCTTTTTGATCAGACACTTGGAGGCTGATGTACCTTTCAAGTTGATGTTACACTATATTTAACTTCTACAAGACGAACAAATTAATAATTTTTATTGGTTCTTTTAAATCTTTAAATTATTGGATGAATTATATCATTTATATAGTTGTTCTGGCATTTACTATTGCTTAAAAAATCGATTCCAGTTATATTCATAGTTTAGCTTTTTTGTATATATATAAATAAATATATATATATATATATATATGTATATAATCAAAACTCGATTTGCTCCTTTATAAAAATAAATATATATTTTTCTTGTACATTGTTTAATTCTACAAAATTATACATATATTCTTAATTTTATTTAATTATTCATCAAAGACGACTAAAAAATTATTATTCATATAGCCAATATAAACGATATCATCTCTCATGAAGTTTATGAATGCTAAGCCAAATGATGAGCTTCAAAACAATATTAAAATATATATTATGAAGCTTGAATCACTTCTTGGAAACCCTTAGTTTGAAGGCACTGAATTCGAAATAAGTAAATGTGAAGAATTGGTTTCCATATAAAATTTATAAATAATTAAATGAATAACAGGAATCGATTGTACTTGTTCAAAACACTTCTTACCACTACTGTGATCAGACAGTTAAAAATCTTATTTCATAACTCTAGACTTGGTAACAGCCAAACCACTAAAACTACATTTCAAGTCCACAAAAAGATACCCATGAAGTATTCAAATACTAGGAAGATGTTTATGTCGAATTAATTAAAGTCCATAAAACTTTTCAAACTGATATCGCTATAATATTTTTTATTGAAAGCCTCAAAATTTCGATTAATGCTGGAAAATCACTTTACCCACATGACAGTCGAGGCTGGCCTTACAGTAGCTCATTTTTTTGGCTTTGAGATTATGGGAGCTTCCATAGCTTCAATCGTCTCTAGGGGGTTGGCGTAACATTTATCCTTGACTTCCAACGAATTCAAATCCCAGCTACGAGGAGGCCAGTTGACTATTGGGCTTATTATGCGATTGTCAAAGCCAGGGAGCAAAAGATCTACTGTAATATTGGATGTGTGGTACGCAGCGCCATCTTGATTGAACCCAATGTCGTCGATATCCATTTCCTTTCCATTTGGGAAAACAAAAAATCTTCTAACATGGCCTTGACTGAAACGGCAGCTCCTTGCTCGAAGAAAAAACGTGCCGATGATGCTGCCGATCCGCATTCCGAGTCTATGAGTCGCTGGTTAAGGATGCATTTTTGGATATTTCTTAAGGCTTTCAAACATATTAAAAATATCACTCCAATTTTTTTCACGATATAAAAAGCAAATAGCTTAAGGGGTCACCTTCTACATAAATAGTGACTAAAATATGACACTGAATATTTAAAATTTATTTTCTTTTAGAGTATTTGACCTCCTTACAAATAATAATAAGAAAGAAGTCTCCTTCTAAAATAAAACTAATCAATGAAAATTACTCATAAATTTTCTCATATTCAATATCAATAAAGAAGAGAATCAAGTGTCGACTATTTTTTTTTGAGTAAATAAATGTTAAATAGTTTAAAAGTGTTTTTATGCAACAAATTGTTAGTTGCGTCGAATATGTACAATATTGATTCAAAAACATTATCTAGAAAGCTCACGTTTTGGTCATTTTAAGTATGAAATAATAGGGTTTTATAGGAAATTATATTGTATGATTTTTAGTTCGATAATTTCGTACTGGTTTACAATGTTAAAAAATATTCAGTTCCTAAAATGCAATTACAATTATTTATTAATTGTAAAATATATTTAAATTGTGGGATAATTTCCTGGGATAAAAGTATTAATATACCACAATTTTTTCTTAAGACATGCTTACCCACAATTAAGGGATCCGCCGATTCGGCTCCCCCATAATTGAATTTTCGTGGTAATTTTTTGAGTGTTATCGTATCCGAGTCAAGGTATGTTCCGCCGTAATTATATAGAGTCCAGAGTCTGAGAATATCTGCCATGTGAGCGTTGTAGTATTGACTCCTTTGAATTCTGTTGTTTAACCAAAGGTTTTCAAGAGGCGAGCCCTTGAAAACATAGGTCAGATCGATGGATATGATTTTAGAGTTTTTATAGGCCTCAAGGATCTGATTCATGGGTTCGTTGGGAATTATAGAAATGTTGGTCATGAGATAGTAAAGACTCTGCTTTGGATGACTCAAGGCTGCACTTTCAAAGGCACAGAGCTCCTTCAGAGTCAAGGTGTTTCGAAAAGAAGTCTCTAAGAAAATATATTGTTGTTGGTCGTCATATTTTCATTCGTAAATATCTTGTGCTTGAATTCCCTATGAACGGAAAACATATCTTGGAACTCGCTCCAATGGGTGTAATTGAGGGTTTGTTGCACTTCTGTGTCTATTGATATCTATAAAATTAAATTGCACCGTGATGATATTTTGTGAGTGTGTATGGATCTGGTTATTACC
The DNA here is from genome assembly GCA_013387185.1 of Caligus rogercresseyi. Taxonomy (NCBI): domain Eukaryota; kingdom Metazoa; phylum Arthropoda; class Copepoda; order Siphonostomatoida; family Caligidae; genus Caligus; species Caligus rogercresseyi. The sequence continues at coordinate 7,207,808 of CP045894.1, forward strand.
TGCTTCGAAACGTAGATATTCAGGGCTGTAAATAGAAGAACCACTATAAACACCTTGGTCAACCGACTCATGTTCCATGCTTGGGTTGTTATCATATTGAAAACACACAGGGTATTCACAGTAGAAACAAAAGCTCATAACTTCTTTAATTGCAGCTTCTTATCAGTTTATGTCCTCAATTACAGGCAAAACCCCTAATAAAAACAGTTGTGCCATTGTATAAACATTGTAAATACATATAATCTCCATCTCTTCAAATGTCTTTGTAACTTCCATACTTCTTCTCTGCATCCTTGTCTACGGGATTCTTTTTGGGATAATGACGGAGCACTTCCCCAAATTGCTTGAACCACTCTACTGCTTTTCCTTCATCCACGTATTTGAATGAGTTTACCATAGTGATTGAAAACTTTTTTTTGTTGTCTATGGTTACTTTTCTATTCCTTTAAGCCTTACTACAATGTTCACTTTTTCTCCATGAGAGTTTGTTAGAGTATGACTTTCAACTTTCATTGAAAAAAAAAAGAAGTTAAGGAAAAGACAACCCCGTAGAGAAAAACACGTCATTCCCTCTCCTATGAAGAGATGTGACGAAAAAGTCCTGCTTCTCGAAGAATATCCAATTATATCCCCTATATCGCACTATAAGGGCAAATTAACAATAAAACGACGACACAAAAAACTTATCCAAACTACGTTCCGAATCACCTTATATTCACTGAGAGAAGACTCCCAATATAGAGCAATGACTTATCACAACTAAGGTAATACATAAACAATATTTTTGTAGGGAGACCACAATAGAAATATTTTTACTATTAATTTAAGAATGTTATTTTTTGGTACAAAGTTTATTTCTTTATTTATTCACCCCAGACAATCGTAACTGTTGTAAGATATACATTTAAATAAAATTATAATATAAACCAATCGACAATATTATTTCAATCAAGTATTTTTATTTATTTTTAATTTAAGAACTAAATTAAAAGTTCTCAAACTCAACATCCTTACCATTCATCTTTAATTATTAAAAAGAATTTTATCATTATACTGACATTATGAGATAAGTATGGGTCAACCATGTCGATATTTTTCGATAAGGGAATCAATGGCACTCTAAACCATTTCTTGATTCATATCAAATCCCGTTCGTGTTTCAAAGGTTTATCTAAAATGTATTAATTAACTAGAGGCATATATACACTCAGAGAGTGCAAACCTCCGCCGTCACGGGGTCCTTATGAGCCTTCCGAGGCGAATTTTTCACGACTGGGGAGGCGTAGAGGGACAGGGGAGGGTTCCCCTCGACGGAAATTCCGAGAGGAAGACGCTCCCGGCACCCGATTTCACAGCACAGCGACATCTATTGGCAGAGTAGGCTAACTTGAAATATTTATTAGTATTTAGCTCATTTTGCTCTGCACTCAGAGATACCAAAATTTAATCACTTGTTCCTTTTGGCATTTTCAACAAGTCCACAAAATTTCATCCGAATCCGTTCAGTACTTTTTGAGTTATCCTGCTGACAAACCAACAAACAAACAAACCAACACCAGTGAAAACAATACCTCCTTCGACGGAGGTAATAATAAATGTTTCAGGGTATTTGTTTGGTCCATTTTTGAAATTCAAACGAAACATTTTAATTTTAATACATGTTTGAAATATCTTTTTCTACAAAAATACAAATATTCTATTTTTAAATACTTTTTCCAAAGGCTAAATATATTCATCTTTAGCATATTCCATTGTTACCACATCCCCAGAATTTATTTTATCCGATATACGCTTGTTGCACATTGTTTTTGATCTTTCAATTGTTCACTTTTCTGGACATGTAAGCTGAACTCAAAGTATTGGATTTTTGTAATAATTTAGTCGTATGAATGTTAAAGCCATTTCGGCCGTTTATCATAATTTTGCTTTAGTAACCTAGTCATACAGACTCGGATCCTTTTGTTTAAAAAAATTCAACTCGAATTGCAACATCACAAATTAATTGAAGAAAAAAAAACTCCTTTCTAGGAATGATATAAAGCTCTTTATATTTATATATATAATATATATATATTCTTATATATTTTGTGTATATATTCCTATATTTATCAGGTGTGGTAAAAAGAAATCCAATTTTTGCATTAAATTGAAATTTTTATTTGGGATAGTTAGTATGATCCAATTTAGGTCCAATATGCACCGTCTTGTTGGATAACTTGTTGCCATTTTGAAGGTAATTTAATAATGCTTCTCTCATAGAAACCCTTTTCCCTTTTGGCAAAAAAGTGGGACAGTCGATTTTCACAAGCTTCTCTTGAGGCAAATTTTTCACCAGCAAAATCATTTGCCATAGACCGGAAACAGGTAGTAATCACTTGGTGCCAGGTCCGGAATATAAGATGGATGTATAAGAACCTCCCAACCAGGTTGGGAGCTTGTGGCGAGTCACTAACGATGTGTGTGGCCTGGCGTTGTCCTGATATTCCTCTCCTATGACCAAAGGTGGTCGCTTCTGGGCGATTGCTTCCTTCATACGGTCCAATTATTGACAGTACAGGTCAGAATTAATAGTTGGCCGTAGGGGAGCAGCTTATAGTAGATGATTCCTAGCCAATCCCACAAACACACAGCAAAACTTTTCTGACCGTCAATCCTGGCTTGGCAATCGTTTGCACCGGCTCACCGGGATTAGACCACGACTGTCTTCGCTTGACGTTGTCGAAAGGGACTCACTTTTCATTACCAGTAACCCTCCACTTCAGAAATGGATCTATTTTGTTTCGATTCAGCAGTGATTCGTAGATGGAAATTCGGTATATGAGTTTTTTTGTGTTACCTCGTGTGGCACCCATACATCAAGCTTTTTTTGTATCCAGCTTTATTTAAGTGGTTCCATACATTTTTTTGTCCAATGTTTTGCTCCTGGGCAATCGAAACAGTGCTTACATGACGGTCGGACTCGACTAGATATCTAGTATATCTATATATCTCTTATATATATATATATATTAGTAGTAGTATGACTTATCTAACTTCATTGATTCCCCTTGTTGCCCTTGATTTTTTTTAAAATATTTATAATGAAGATTGTCATGATCGATATAATGATATAATGAATGATTAAACGATTTTATAATTAAATTAATACCAGAATAGATAAAAAATGATGATCCAGTGAGCAATATTCATGCAAACTATGTAGAGTGCTATTGGAAGAACTCTAAGAAGTAGTAAATGAAATATTGTGCATTAATTCAAAGATTTAATTATGTATCCTTGTATATTGAAATCGATGGCTGGTGTGAGCAGCGTCCAGTGCAGCTCTGAAAAAACATCTCGATAAGATTTTAAAGAGGAAAAAATTGGTTAAGACCTCTAAATATCATTTTTTAAATACTTTTTTACATATGGCTAATATTATGTATTTAAAATATAACATTTATACACTTCAATCTCACACTCAATGACCAACAGAAATGGTAAATTTATTATGGATTATGGATTCCTCAGAGTAAAAAGGAACAATTCTTGCTATTCTTTCCGCAGTCTTATAAAAGCAAACATTTTCATATGATCTATTTAACTGTCGGCTCTTGGGGCTAATGGTTATTGCCACGAAAGAATAAGTGGGATAATTTGGGTGTTGTATATATCTATTCTTTTTTTGAAGAGAAAGATTACGCCCTTGACGAATACTGTTGAACACCATACTTTTTAGCCGATGCCAAGTACTTGTAGCGATACCGTCCCTCGTCCGCTCGATCCCAAATGTTGACGAGCTTAACTACTTGGCACCCTTCATTTACTTTTGAGCTATTAGGTTGCCAGGATCTAATGGAAGTATCGCAGTCTTTTTTCTGGTTAATTTCTAATCCAGACCTAATTCCGAATTTACAAAAACATGCTAAAACAATCTTCATACAATGTTCCAACTGAGTTTCTGTATTGGCTTCAATCGTTAACGCAACATCATCTGAATAAAGGTCAATTAGGTATTCCTTATCGGGAAAAGATTACACCAAACCAAGATTTTTTGTAATGAGTCTCGTTAATTCATCTATCGCTGATATAAAATGTAAGGGAGCAACAGGACAACCCTGTCTGCAACTCTTTTCAGTAAAATAGGTGGACTTGTAGCACCATTCAATGAGATGACTGAGGAGCCGTTGCAAGTAAAGCTCTTATGGGGGGAAATCATATTTTGACGTATTGCAAAATGAATACTAAATGATACATGGAGAAGATTTACTCAAGTTTTAAATATTGACCCGAAGACAAATTATGTTTTGAATGATTATAAATGCATGAGTCGAAATAATTTAAAAATTAGCTTTTTGTCACGTTATGAATAAGAACACGATATATATATATATATATATATATATTAGGGGTTCTTATTTTCAAATGTTGCAATGTTAGCAACATTGTAAATTTTCTGTTTCTTGGTGATAAAAGAAGACGACATACAAAGTTTGAACAAAAATCGGTCAACATTACGAGGCGCGCAACGAGGTCAAAGTTTTAAAAATTTAGTTAAAAATATAGTTTTTCACAAATTTCTTCAAAATGGTGGACGTTACAGACTTCAAAAAAAATTATATTTAAGGGAATCTAATTACTACCAGACGTATGTTGATGTTTTTTTAATAAAACAAAGTTTTCAGTAAAAACAAGAAAAAAATGGAGTGCGTAATGATAGCATATTTCATAGATTTTTTGTATCAATTAACTTCACTCGCCTGTAGAAGATGACTTGTTCGCTTCAGAGTAAAATAGTATTTTAAAGTTTAGTACATCTTTGAATGAAAATCCAAAATGACCTTGGTTGCATTCTATCATTCAGAATTCAGTACAATCTGAGTTTACATCATATGATTCAGAGCCTGTATTGACCATAAGAAATCGATTATGAAAAATAATAATAATAATGTGTTTCTTAGATTTGCGTCAAGGTATCCTCTCAAATTTTACTTTGTCTCTGACAGATTTATAATCCATTATATACGTCATTTTGCCGCGAGATATGTTTTTTTATGTACATATAACTCTCTACTTATTAAATTGACATGATTAGTATAACAAAATATTAAAGCTGGTTTACCAAGCTTTCATTTGATATGATTGATGTTCTAAAAATCGCTATACTTTAAGAGATATAAGCAAATACATCTTGCAGTACTCTCCCCAAAAAATTGATCTTTTGATATGAGAATATACAATTACCACTTGGTAACTACTGTTACTGTTAGCTGGATAGAAAGATAAAGAAAAAAGAAGGGAGAGAGTATTTTGCCTCACTTTCTCCCTTCTTTTTTCTTTCTCTTTCTATCCAGGTAACACTAACAGCAGTTAAAGTGTAATTGTATATTATATATCAAAAGATCAATTTTGGGGGAGAGTACGTGCAAAGATGTATTTGCTTT
>CP045894.1:7213330-7226872 GCA_013387185.1 Caligus rogercresseyi
AAGTATAAAAGAAAGAAGAAATCATGTTCATCAGTGAGTTGTGACAACAACTTTTTTATTTCATCCCTACTTATATGTCTAGATATCCATCAATGAACAGATAATCACCTGTTATTTTGAAGTCAAACGTTTATACTACTTCTAAAAATCCCCTGCAATTGCAATTTGTAGACTGAAATTTTACAAGTTATGAAAACCGCGGAACTTTATTCAACGAAACCTTTCCATTGTCTACTTTTTTGTCAAAATCCTGATTTTTATATCATATTATATTTGTTGATATTGTATTTAAAATCAATATTTTAACAGTGTTGGTGTGTCATTTTTAAGCAGAGCTGGGAGTATGGATTGATATTAAGAATTTTGGTCGACTCGTAGTACCGACGTTAGATATTTCTATGACTACCAATATTTTCTTTTTTATAGAAATACTGTCACACATTATATGATTTCTTTCAATCGGGTGTGGTAGATGTAAAAACTAATTGGGAATAATAATATTGAGTTCCCGAAAATGAATTGATATGTGAATAATCTCCTTATATACAATTAGGCACAGCATGTTATAAACTACCGATACTAGCGTTGGATTTGTTCTATCGAATCCCAGCTTAGCTTTTTTTTGTATCTATAATAAATGGCAAAATAGGCTATTATCAATGAAGTAAATAAATAACATGCATGTCGCTGATTCAACTTTCACTTAAAGCTTTTAGGTATCACATTTACAAACTATGAGTACAAATAAAAACATATACGATTAAACATATGAAAAAAAATATTTAAAAAGATGGCTTATCATTATTGATCCATAGCAAAATAAGTGAGTTCAATGTGAAAGTTCAATAAATAAAACGTTAAAAGTTGAACAAAATGCAGCTTGAATAAAAAGTAGTTGGCATATTGAAATAGGATATCAATTTATTATTCGTGATTGTTGAGGTCAACTCAGAGATAAAAATATCAGCTGCAGAAGCACTATTTGTCTTTTCAATGATATTCACAAATCCTTTGAATATGTAATATATCATATATATATATATATATATATATATATATATATATATACATATATACATAGTATCCAGTAAATAAACCAAGTCCTCGTGCTCAAGTACAGATAAAATGTTAATTTTATTTCATATAGGTGGTAAATGGATTTCGATAATGCATTTAACAAACGAGTTATATTTTTAGTGAGTTTACGTGAACCTCCATAAAAGAATCCAGAAAGATGAAACTATTTTTATCCTTATATTCCCTAACAACGAATTCATCAAATTATATATATATGTATATATATACAATGTATATATTATATATATATATATATCAGACTTGTGATTTATCGTTCATTCGTTGTCGTTCGCGAACGATGAACGACGAACGACAAAAGTTTTTGACGAACGATAAGGAAAATTCCTTATCGTTCGTCGTTTTTTTTTGGCGCCAAAAAAAAAGACAAAGATTTTTAATTTTCATGGGACAAATTTCGTTTCTAAAAAACGTCATTTTTTTTCAGTAGTTTCTTTCTAAAAAACGTCATCACTTTTTTCAGAAATTTCTTTCTAAAAAAAAACGTCGTCAATTATTTTCATAATGGCGAACGACAAACGAACGATGAACAACGAACGATTTCATTCAAAATTAACGATAACTTTTGGCGAACAACAACGAAACGAACGACAATTTTTCGCGAACGTCAACAAGTCTATATATATATATATATATATATATATATATATATATATTACAAGAACAAAACAACCTTAAATAATCAAAGGAGATTGATTTCTGACTTTGATGGGACTCAAGTTTCATTTTTGCGAAGGTTATCTTACAGGGTCATATATACATTTGCCAAACTATCTTTAATAAAAAACAATATACGACTTCAATCTTATATTTCAAGTCCATGGATTCCAATAACATAAAATGCAGATCCAAGAGGGAAGCAATAGTTGCCTACCAATTCCGTTATTGACCTAAGTGGGAAAATATACAGTGAAGATTTCGAATACCATTAAATTGATAAAAAAAACAAGTTATAAACGCTCAAAGGAGTTAATACTAATGGTTTATTGGGGGGTTATAATTGGATGGCTGTCATTTGGTTCAGTTATTATACTTTTCCAAATCATCAAATAGCAAAACTACAATACCATAGAACTATATAATAGTACACTGTAATGTCACATCATATACATATATCATAATTGCCTCACGTTCGCACATCTTGTTGCCTCTCCCATCACTTATGGCTGTATGCTCTATAGTTTTGGACTCCGAGATTTTGGGGCCTCAATGTTAAAAAACAATTAGCTAAATATACATTAAATAAATAAATAAAATTATTTTAATATGTTAGCGCTTTTCTATCAAAGTCCATGTTGTGAAGTAAAACATAAAAAAACGTTTTTGTTATAACTAATCACTAATATTTTTTGATTTAAATCAGAGATAACATCAAAGAGTCCTGAAATCACGTATGGTAGCGCGGAATATTGGAGTTAGCTTTTCATTATTTAGTAAATGACAGCACCAAAAGAACCTAAAAGAGTGAGACTTCATACCTACACTTATCAGGGTAAAATTGTTATACTTATGAAGCCTCGCTCTTTATGTCGCTGTCTTTCTCTCAATGATGGAGAGCTAAAAATATCCCGATATTCAGCGCTCCCATACTGGGCACTCTATTATGTTCTCTATCATAAATAAATAACACAAAGCATGATTGGAAAGTGTTTCGGGTGCAATACATTTTTAAATAACTTTTTCCTAATTTTGACAACAATCGACACACCTTCCATCAATAAATTTGCGCAAAAATCTCCCGATAACATTTAAACTTTCGATCGACTACTGATACGGGCTGTAGATTTTTTTTCATAACAAATCAATGCTCTGTGTATTCTTAAAAATAATTAGTCTTAGTAATATTTTATGCAATATATTACTTAAAAGTTTTTAACTTAATTATTAAATTACATTTTACTCTCTGCCTGGGCCTAAAATCTTAAAGCACTATTTAATACAAGTCGAAAACAGAATCAATTGAAGCCCTGCTTAAAAATATAACCCAAGGTACAATTTCAAAAACTCTAGATTCAATTAAGCAGACTAAACACTTCTACTTCATAATCATCCTAATCTGTCCAAAATCATCATCCCTGATCACTTCTTTTTTACTAAAAAATACTCGACATTTGCTTTTTCACTGCATATACAAGGAATAATGTCATGTTGTTGTTATTTTCCTCCCCAGAGACTACACTGGATCAAATAGTTTTAGATATATAAATTCATATTTTCTTCCTAAATGATGATAATATTAATTTTTTATCATCTTATATACAAGAAAAAGCTCAAATGTACTTTGCTCATTGAGCACACATGTGACGAGGTCGTAACTGTATAATATATAAGTTAATGCAAACAGTAGCTGTGCACACATACAATACTGATCAGGTGGACTTATTTTTGCGTCAGCCATAAAAAATATTATTTATATCAATAGATGTGGGAACATTTACTGCAACGTTTCTCAAGGCAGCTTCGTTATTATTACATCATCATCACTTGCCATTCAAACTTAGCTAGGGAGAAAGGAGGCTGTATAGAAAAGCGGGGGGGGGGGGGGGGAGACCGTTCGTTTTGTGTGTCTTAGGCATTGAGTCGCGCATTTATTGGGAATAGAGGAAGGAATGCAAATGTTATATGTACGCGGGTGGGAATAGGAGGGAGAGGAGGAGGGTTATAGAGAAAAGAGTGAGTAAAAAAGAGAGAGTAGAAGTAATAGTTGTGTTGAAAAAATAGAAAATGCCAAAAGGGGGCAGACTTCATGAAAATCCACCTCAATTTTTTGACAGCATCTCTAAGCGGAGCACGCAATAATTTATTACTAGTAGAAGACGAATTGAATATATTCATAATATATCTAAAAGAGTGAATAGTGTACCTTCTTCTTATATTAAGGAAGGAAGGGGTGCAGTTAGGCAGTAAGTGTTTGTGCGTGTGTTTTATCAAGGCATGGACGACGTCCCTTCACGTCTCTCGGACTTGACCCGAGAGTGGGCCTCAGGGATTGCCCGAAAGCCCTTGAGGGCTTCTTCGTCCACCCTCTGCCCAATCGGGACGGCTTCTGTGATGTGGCTCGGGTTTCCTCGGACTCCTTTGCCTGGATCGTGTCCCTCGTTCCCGAGGATGAGGAACTTCGCCTCACCATCAAAACCCATGGACTATTTCACAAGGAGCTCAGCTTCTATCGGTGCATTGCACCGCTTCTACGGAAAATCATGGACTCCTCTAGGAAAAAGTCACTTGATCTTAAAATGGACATTTTTACCCTGCCTAACTTTGTGGACGGACACTATGATGAAGAGTCTGGACGGGGATTTCTCGTCCTTGAGGACTTTATGGAGAAGGGATTCCGCGTAGATGATCCCTCACTTCTCCTCCTGAACCCCTCGCATATTTTTAAGTGAGAAGGGAGAGAGATATATATATATATATTATCACACTTCATATATGCGTCGTTTTTGCAACTCTCTAATTTATCATCTAATTTCGTTTCTTTTAGACTCATTCGACAATTAGGAACCTTTCATGGGCTCTGCAGCGCATATCATGCCATTATGCCCGAGGAGGACTTTGGCGAAGTGCATATATCTCAGGAGTCTACTTGGTTTCAGGAAGACATGGCCCCCGTATTAAAAGGTGCTGGGTAATTTACTTGAAAGACGTCATTGTACGTCATTATTGATGAGTTTGATTGATATACTCTTTGTCATTAGTTCCCTACATGACATGTAGATAATATGAAGAAGGATTCTGCGTCATTCAATAAACAAAATGCTGTTAAACCGGTATAACGCAGATTTGTATATATCTTTCTCTTTGTTTTGAAAAATAAGTAGGTATTTTTGGCGCCATTTTCTGTGTTCAATAGTATTCGGTTTTTAGTCTGCGTATTATGAGTCACGAGAATTGAAAATATTGTTTGTATATATTACAGTAAGAAAACGTAACTAGGAAATGCGTGTAATATTTTAAAGCCAAATATGCCATAATTGCAAATTGTGGAATCACAAGTTGCTTGTTTTGAAACACTAATATGGTAACATTGTGGCCATCAGCCCCTATGATTACGCGTAATTCCTGATTATGTATTTTTGTATCATTATATATCATAAGACTTACATGCTTGTTATTAATACACAGCAAATATTCGTACATACATAATATTAATAAACAACGATAAAAACTAAAAAAAATCCATATGAACCCAATGAGTGAACTGAATTGCTTGAATTATATAGAGACAAAAACAACATATAAGTCCATTTTCTTTGTAATTAATTAGTAACACTCATTCAATATGCACAAAGTAATCATCAAATAAAGACTGTTTAAGATTATCCTCAAAGATCCTTATTTTTCACATATATTTTGATAAATATCTGTATATTGTTTGATCAGTAAACCTGATACTAATATTTATCATTTCTGTATTCTTATTTATTTATTTTAAAAAACAACATAGATAAGGACATTGACTGATAACAGAAGCTATAGAAATGTATATTGATTAAAAATACTCTATTTAATACCATATTGCGAAAATAATGAAGGGGATCCCTCAATTTTCTGGGGTTGTCTTATATGAAATATGTATTTATCCAACTAAAGAATGTCTTTTATAAGTTGGCAATACACTTAAAAATTAAAATGGATAAAATTCAAAGGTGGTTACGTTAAAAAATCAAATTAAATGGGCATAGTATGTATTGTCAAAAGAAATAAAATATTTTGAAAAGACGTTATCAATCTAAAGTGCTTCAGAAAGTGCGTTATATCAAAGGAAGGGAGTATTTTTGACTTACGAAAGTAGAAAAAATATGGATTAATGTCATTGAAAGTATCCATAATTAAATGGAGTAATTTTATTTATTAATATCCATTTGGATGAAATTCCATAGAACCGAAAAGCATTTCTTATAAATTACATGTGTTGTATAATTTTCTATGGCTTTATTTAGATTGATTCATTTTATTCAAATATAATCAGATGTACGAATATGACTTTTTATAGAGTTTACACATCATACATATCATTTCATTCTCAAAACAAAGGGAAAAATCGACATGTAGTTCAAATTCACCAATCACATATCATTTTTTTTTAAGATTTAACATTTATCATAGTTATCCTGACATTAAAAACAATTACTATAATATTTCTAAATAAAAAAGGAAATAATTATATTCACTATTTTATATAGAGAAAATCCTGATGTAAAATTTATCCGAGTAATCTTATTTCCATTCTACCTTAGAGATATCGCAAAAGATCACTTGAAAATATATATACAGTCGTCCCTCGCAAAGTCACGACGGCTCGGATCCCCTACACGACCACCGCGATATATATGAGGGTCGCGATGTTGATATATATGAAATTTAGAGAGATTTGACATCACCCGGCGTTTAAACCTAAAGCCATTTTGCCTTGTTGTCGTACGTGCGTCTGAATACATGTACGCGGCCGGACCTTTTTTTTTGGGGGGGGGGGGGCGCCATCTTGCTTTTTGAAGATTTACCAGTTTTTAATCTCAAATATCTTAAAAAACACAGAATATTTCTTAATTTTAGTATTTAAAAAAACGGGAGCCAAGCCGTCGTCGCGTAGTAAAAGAACTGCGAGATGTCGAGGGGCGAAGTAGCAAGGGCTTACTGTATATATATTAAAATTATACAAATGTTTGATTCCCTTAATCTAGTTTCTAATATAAAAATTATTTTAAAAAGATAATTTCAAAAATGGCTTTATATTCGGATTCAGAACATTCAATTTACACGCCATCGTTTTATAAAAAGACTAAAACATAAATAGTTAAGAAAATATATATTTCAAATTATAAGTACAAATTGAATACCAAAAGTTCCTTTTATTTCCCTAATATGTTTCAATAAACATGATATAAATCTTTAAAAAACTTGCAACCAAGCTTAGTTCAAAGTCACAATATTTAATGATCAATGTTTTAGTTTTTGTAAGAATGTAATAATAATTATAGCTTTAAATGGCTTACATATATATATATATATAAATGAGATTATTAAAATATTATCAAACAATTTTTATAAATGATTTATGCATAAATTCTATGGAGACATCAACTGAGGCTTTTTCAAGCCAATTCAATAAACATGTTTAATACAACACTTTGTTAAATCAACATCTGTATAACCTTTTGAATATAAATATATATTAAAGTAAACACAGTTGTACGGATATAGAACTACACAATTATAAAAAAACCCAACTGATCTTTATTACTAATTTCCTTCATTTTTCTATTATTCAGTTGCTTGCTCAGATAATTCACGACTGACTGAGAAGCATGAAAGTATTTCATTTTGAGAACGAATCAATATGGCATATTATTTTTTTTTACTTTTAATTTGCATAGTTTAATAAACCATATAATTAATATTAAAAGCACATAAACTTAAAACCAAGCTCAATGCTTTCATTTTTTTAAACTGTAGTTATCGTTTTTCTCAATTGAAAACATAATGAGTTCCAATTTTCAATTATTATATTCAATTACATTAAATCAAGTATAATATCAATAGCCTTTTCAACAATATAAAATGTGATATACATTGATAGAAAAATTAAACTGAACTTGCTTGGGATTTTTTTCCTTGAATAGGTTTTTAAAAATAAAATCTTCGCAGTACAATATTTCATATAATATATCGCAACCTCGAAACTTAATAAAGGATAAATTATGTTTGTTTTTCTATATAATATATAGAAAAACAAACATAATATATATATTATATTATACCACCAGAACTTTGAGATTTGAAAATCCATAAGTGAGGAGGAACACTGAAATCAAAAAATACTTTTGGCTTAATTCAATCATTTTATTTTTCTGAATTTGAAGTTTATATATCTTATAGAAGAAAGAGCTATCGTGTAGCTTCTGTATATAAAAATAACTGAATATTTAAGAGCTACATATAATGTTTTTAAGGGCATAAATAATTTAAGCTCAGGTTTTACGGATCTCATCTTCTTGGGACTTTTAAATAACTGAAATCTACGAAGAAAGGCTGTTTTACAACTATTCATTCAAATTTTAAAATTGATATGTGATGAAACTTTTACATGAAAATTTGTTTTCAATCCAATTTATAAAAAAACAGTGTCGGTCGAACATTACTTTGAAAGTAGTATGTAATAAATACTTTTTACTGCGTTGTAATATTTAAAAAAAATATTAGTTATTACTTCTCAAAAGTAATATACTACTTTATATTAGATATTACTTTTTCGAGCATACCGAAACAATAAGTAAAGGCAATTCTAACAGGATTTGTAAAAATCCTCACCAAATCTAATATTAATTAATTAGCAGGATTATGTCCAATGGGTGACGTCACATACATTCACAGTTGATAAATGTTCATCAAAAATGCCTGTCGAATATTTTTTCCACGAAAGTAATATGTAACTAGGATATTACATATTAGTTATTACTTGAAAGTAATATCTAATATGTTTGTTCTCTCTAGTTAGTCGCAGTAATATAACTAAGTAATGTATTACTAGCACAGGCTTTAGGGAACAACACTGTAAATAAATCCAATCTATTATTGTGTTATCAACAAATAACTTTGTTATTGATATTTGGATTTTATATTATTTATAGTATGTTGGCCGCATACATAATTACATAATTTTTGGGGGGAAGTATGAGCTCTTTTACTATTTCTACATCCATTCTTTTATTCACCTGATAATGATACCTTTAACTATGAGGTTATTAAAATGAATATGAGTCGAAACAGGGACAAATATTTCATTGTCTATGTTTATAATATTCGTATAAAAAAATTACCCAATCGTATAAAAGTTTAAAAATTACAAAATAATAGACATAAAATATGCTTTGTCAATTTACTATCCTTTAATCATTAATTGAACACATCCGGGTTTTTTTTTTTTTTCAGAAATGTATAAGAGTTTTTTGTGGATTCTATTTTATTTTACAATTAAATTGTTTCAAATATTTAAAGGTTTTTTTAATTTTTTTTAAATGTCTGTCTTTTACTTGCTCATTTCAGAAATGTATTGGACCTGTTTATCATTTTTCAAATCCGTTCCCGGGGAAGAAGACCTCTGCAAATGGTTTGAAGCCAAAATGGCCAACCCTCTAGAGTACCATCGAGGCAGATCAACAAAAATTAAATCCCTGGTCCACGGAGACTTCTGGCACAACAACCTTTACTCAAGAGCGGAGAATGCTTAGTTCACGACTGGCAAATGATCCATTGGGGCCCAGCCACGGACGATCTCTGTTTCTTACTCTTTTCAAGTAGCACAGCATCCTGGAGGCGACGACACTGGCTGTCCGCCATCAGCACATACTACGAAGCCTTCTCGGGGGCTGTCAAGGCATCTGGGACCCCATTAGAGTACGTGAATCTCACTTACGACAATTTCATGGACGACATTCGAGCCAGCATGCCCCTTTCCATCTTCTTCTGTGGGAATGTCAGAGATCTTCAGCTGGACGAGGATTTCCCCGTCATTTCAGATGATGAGTCAGAGTTTATTTGCATGAAAGCGGATACCACGTCCTCGTGTGGTGAGGGTCAGCCCTCACTCCCTCTGGTATCACCTGAGTTCCGACCCTGAAGAACGAATCTAACAACAACGAAGAAGAAGAAAGAGAGGGACTCTTTCTCCTGGAACGACGAGGCCTTAAGAAAATCCCCACCATTGCCAGTCATAGGGAGCTCTGTAAGATGGAGAAAATGAAGGAAGAGGGACAGAAAATCGGAGATATTCCACCTAAAGAAGCACGAGCCATGCGACGAAAGCTATATCTTGATCTCTATCGTGAGGCCTTGAGTAATCATAATATTTAACAATTCATTGTTTGTTGTCAGATAAACCCCAAGGCTTAGTTATGTTAAAGGTCTGAGCAAATAAAGAGTATTGAGAATTGAAAATCAGTCACTCATGACGTTAGTTGTCCAAATAAATTAAACAATGCAACTCTGGTTCTTAAAAACTATTTTATGTAATTTAATGAAATAATAATAATAAAAATCTGGACACTCAGTCAAAATAAAGTTAAAATTGGAGTATGCAAGGAACGATTAAACCAGAAAATATTTGAACACAAGGTATATTATTATGCACATAGTATATTATTACTTTGATTGAAACAACTCAAATAAGGAAATGTGCATTATTTTGACATTGAAGCGAACGCTTTCATGTGCATGAAATAACAATATATTTTGTTATATTCGTACTCATTCATTCAAAACAGTTTAATTATTAATATTCGTCAATTGCTCAGACCTAATTCATATGGCTCTTGGATAGAACCAAGTACCGACCCTAGTATTCACGCAAATAGGATTCTTATCCCTTCTAAAAGAGGAACTTCATAGTGCTATTGTAATTTCCGGTGGTTTCTGCTATAACTTTTCTTTCAACTTGCGATAACGATAAAACGATAACTTTTTTCTCAACTTGCAATAAACGATAAACGGTAAAAAAAATTCAAAACCCAACCTGCGATAAACGATAAAACGACAACGATAAAATTTTCAATAAGAGTAAAGGACGTTTTTTTTAGAAAAAGAGTCTCCAATAAAAAATTGATTACTTTTTTTTAAGAAAAGAATCTCCAAAAAAGTTGATGACGTTTTTTTTGTTTTTTTAGAAAAGAGTATTTCAAAAAATTCCTTTAATTTTTTTTGGTATTTTATAAAAGTCGTCTTTGAATTTATCGTTTATCGTTCCTCATTTTTTGGGACTAACGATAAGTGAATGAGCGGTAATTTTAGAAACTTTGCGATAAACGATAACGATAAAGGTTTGACCTCAGCGATAATTATCGTTTATCGCTCATTTCATCGCACGCGGCAACCACTGGTAATTTGAGACCCTTATTTAAAGACGGAATGTTTTCTTCTTTTAATATCAATGAATAGTAATGTTACCACCCAACTAATTCATTTCAATGCTAAATTCCTTTATCTTTAAAATTCTGCGGTTTTAAAAGTTTCTATATGGTAACTCATGTCCAGATTTTTTAAAGATCAACAAATATTACTTTTGGTTTGTTGAATTGTTTAATCCTTATATTATACATATTAGCTCGTTTTTGTCTGTAATTCATTGATATTTAAACCTATTCTTTATCCCGCTGACGTCAAATGAAAAATAAAAATCCTTTATATCAAGAAAAGTTTATTAGTGTACGAATATTTTATGTCTTCTTTTGTATATCATTGAAAACAGTTGATAGAACTACTTTTAAAAGGAAGATATATATATATATATATATGTGTGTGTTTGTGTAGCGGATTGACCTGCTTAGTAACAGCAGGTCTACCTACCACTTCTTAATCTCACACCTCAGCAGGTTCTCAATCTAAGTACTCTTGCCTGCGGATATATATATATATCTATATATATATATATATATATATATAATATGTGATTCCCTACACGTCATGATCCTGGAGCCAGTTGATATATTGATCCCTTTCGAGTGTACACTCAGTCTTATAGTGATAAATAAGACCCCCTTCGAATTCTTCCGTGTTTTATTGGTGGAAATACCAAAAATATATACCTATATATATGTGATGTATTTTCTTAAAATGACGCTTGAGAAAAAAAGGAGAAGAAGAGAAAAACGCCTTGTTCTGTTTCTAGCTATTTTTACTTCATAAGAAATGACCATATAGATATTATTCCTCCAAATTTGACCTCTTATCAACAACTGACAAAATGAATCACAACACCAAACATAAAAATGTGCTTATATTTTCATATTAACCCTTTGAATAATGACAAAAAGCTTCAGAAAATGCGCAATTGGCCCCTAAAGTTGTGAAATATTGTATTTAGCCTTATATGATGAACATTTACTGATGTTGGTAACTGTACATATCAACTGGTTCTGGTCTGTGATGTTTTTCTTTTTACTCAAAAGAGAAAATTATCTCTTTAAGTTACTGTCGTCCCTCTTTTTTTTCGACTCTCATCCCTGCAATGAGTGTAATGACTAGAACCACGGGACTTTCGACGGAATCCAATCTGCAACACCTGATCAACCCATGTTTCCCAACCTGCTCTTTTTCAACCTCTTTGGCGTAAAGTCAATCCTCAGGATTTCCTCTTCAGACTCATCATCTCCTACAGCTTTGATCCAAGAACTCTTCCAGACTTCTCTCTATAGTCCACGGGGACCCACAGGATTCAACCGATGGCGTCTTCACGCACTGCCAAGGTCGGCCGGGGAGAAGGAAGACCACCATGACAAGCCATTCGACGGACTTTGGTCGAAGGTACTAGGAGCCCGTTCCTCCGAGTATCAACTGTGATTGAAAGAGACAGCAAATCAGATGTGTCCTTGGAAACTCCGGATGAATACACTTTAGCTGAATGCCCTTCGCGATCTGCTAAGGTTGAGATGGAAGAAGTCATCTGTGGCAGGGCCCTTCCAGAATGCCTGTCTCTTAGATAAGCGACGAATACATCCATTCTTCGTGGGTGATGTGGAGTTTCAGGTGGACTTGACAGGAAGGGCCGTATAAGTGCAGGACTAACTCTTCCGTCCGTGAACAAAATTGCCTTACTGTGCCTCACGATTTCAGCCTGAGCGGTCTCCGTGAGGACGAGAGGTCGTTGAGGAATGGAAGGAGGTCATATAAGGATTTGAACGAGCGAATCCTTCTAATACTAAATGATTTTTGGAAACCTAATCATCATACGCAAATATTTTTTGAGCTACCTTCCGAATAGCACATCATGAGTTGCCAATTTTAAAATCTAATTATGTAGATACGAATTGTCCCTTGACCCACTTTACCCACTCCTTTTCAAAGTTTATATTTTATTTGTATAAAAAAGACAATATCGACAGTGTAACAAACACCTCTTTTTTCTATACATTTGTTTTTTTGTATACAAAAATTGTATAGAAAGAAGAGGTGTTTTTGCCATTTTTGGAGGATACGGCACAAATGAAAAGTATATATCAACCTATTTACGTTAGTAATTTATCTATATCAAATCATTATAAAAGAGTTACATTATTTTAACTATATTTTTCTGATTCTCTATCACTGATAAAACTTAAAGAATGGTTCATGTTTACGGTGTAACTTCTACAGAAAATATCTATATTTGGCCTAAAAGTTTTTAGTCGATAGATAATTATTTTCAATATTTTTTGCTACATTTTTAAATTGTCTAGTTTTCTGTTTATGTCTAAATATATCTTATTATAGAAATCAATTAACGTATCGCCTTATGGCCAAAAAACCTCAACTATAAACTGTAATATAGGAATATTATATATGACAATAATTATTCCTGAAGATCTATAACGTATAGCACATTATTTGAATGAGGAATCTTATATAATGAAGAATTACGATATAATTTTGATAGATAAATATATTTTCACACAATTACTAGTTTTAAAAAATGTT
>CP045894.1:7226972-7242491 GCA_013387185.1 Caligus rogercresseyi
TTTGTATCAATGAATACTTAAACAATCAGAAGGGTAAAGTTGCGCACCTTTCCAAACAAAATTCAAAGTGGGATGGACTAATTTATTTATTGCTGCTTCGTGAAGTAGTGGAAGTGTGTAGAGGAATGGTTTTTAGAACTACCTATTTATCTTCAAACTAGACGACAATGGGGTAGGTTTGTGTTGCTCCGTTTGCAAGAGTGGCTACAAAGCAAGGGCAATGAGGGGAAAAGAGACATGTTTTCATATGTTCCCCAAGGATGAGTCCCTACGCCAACTCTGGACAAAGGCTGTTCCGCGAAAAAATTTGATACCTTCAAGACATTCTGCGTTGTGTGACGTACATTTCCTGCCCACCGATTATAAGCCAGAGTCTACTGACTCAATCCATCACGTTCAGACAGATCTGGAAAAACTCTTTGTCTTAAGATATTAAAAAAAGATGCCGTCCCTTCCATTTTCCAAATCTTCCTCACTACTATTCAAAAAAGCCTCCTCCAAAGCGTTCCTCCACCTCAACCTCCTCCTCACGACTCCTTAATGAAACGAGCGAATTTTAAAAAAGATTAAGGCTTTTTGAAGAGGCCAACTCATTTTTAACACTCGAAGAGCTTCAATTAAAATGGATAGGACTTGCCTTCCGAGCGGCGTTCAAGAACATTATGATGAAAAAGATAAAGAGCTCTGGTTCTTCAAGAAACTTTAGTCATGAGGACCGTCAATAGACTTCAGTCTAAAAATTAATGAAGAAATGTCAATCCATATACGGTAAGCCAACTCTTCATTCCTTAACCTTCTTATTTTATATATTGTTTTTCACATATCAAAATTTGACTATTCCTCAGTATTTTCTTATTGATACTGATTCATACAACTACGATGACTTTATTCCCTGCTATATTGTATTTTTCAGGGTGAAAGATAGAGATCTATCTTTAATCATCTCGAACATATCACCAAGAACAATCTATTACAAATGTGACACCCTTCTTAATATTTTGGTCTTCTTAAATTCATGGCCATCAAACTCTTCCACCAATCAACTATTTGGCTTGGAAAATGAATTAAACACAGCTTTAAATCATTTGACAAATATCTTGCCCCATTTGGACGAAGCAAAAGAGAAGAAATTACACTTTTTGATTGAACAATTGTCCTTGTTGTTTAAATGTCCACAACAACGGAGATACAGTCCTGCCTTGTACGCCTTATCTATGTCCTGGAAAGGTTTCTCAACGAGTCTTTATAGAGATCTACGTAAAGAAGTTCTCACATTACCTACAATACGTCGCCTTACGGAACTTTCTTCATCTTTGAATTTAGAAACTGGATTGGCTGACTCTACAATAACTTACCTAAAGGCTCGCTTCAAGGATCTAAGTCAAAATAGGGATAAAAATATTAGTATAATTTTTGACGAAACATATTGTACAAAACGAGTTGAATATTTTGCTGGGAATTTTTATGGGGTGGATGATGATCAAGTAACTAAGACCCTATTTTGTGTCATGATTAAGAGCCTTCATTCAGTTTATCATGACATGATAGTTATGCAGCCTGTTTCGACTTTGAATTCTGGAACAATTAAAAAGATCATCTTTGATCAAGTGATCAAAGTTGTAACGGAAATTGGATTTATTGTTCGAGCCACCATTTGTGACGCCCACAAAGTGAATCAGAAAACATATTCCATAGAATTATGCCATGGAAGCATCAATACTTTTATTCATCATCCTCTGACTCCGGATAGGAAAATGTATTTATTGTTTGATTCTGTTCACATTATGAAAAACTTCTATAATAACTTCGTGTCTCGTGGCCATTTTGTCTGTCCAAATTTCAGAGGCCAAAAAATAGAAGGAAATATGGCACATATTGTAAATCTATACAATCTTGAATTAGGGCAACCATTAAAAATAGCTCATAAGCTCACAGAACGAGTATTGTACCCCCGTACATTAGAAAAAATGAACGTTAAGCTGACGAACAGTCTATTTCACGAGTCTACCATTGCCGCTTTACGTCACTATGGGAGTGAAGAAGACAAAAAAGATTGGATGGTTACGGCAAATTTTTTGGAGGTAATATGGACGTGGTGGATGATAATTAATACCCGTTCTCCGCAAATAGGCTTTCATAAAAGAAACCCTTGGAAAAGAGCCATTACTTCTAATTCCTCCCAATTAGAATATTTGCGAGACTTTACATCATGGCTGAATGAATGGGAGGCAGCGGGAGATAAAGCCTCAAGTCTTACTCGTGACACTTTTTTAGCAGCTAAACAAACTTCAAAAGGCTTATGCGAATTGGCTGAAGATTTGCTCGAAGAAACTGATGTCAATTACGTTCTTCTTGGCCACATCAATTCAGATTGTATTGAAGCTCGGTTTGGACTCTATAAGAGAAGATGTGGGACGAACATTGAATTAAGCGTGCGCCAATATTTGGATTCAGAAAAATGCCTTCGAATGAAGAATATCATAAATTTAGGAAAAATTTCACTGAAAGATCTGGAATATCATTTTTCTGAGGATATAAATTCAACAAATGAAAGATTAAGTCTTCCTCTTTAAATATATTTTCCAATTTAAAACATTTTACTTTTAAAGATTCATTTAAATATATTAATGACGTATCTATAGTTTACTTTTGTTCTGGTTATATCGCGCATTCCTTATGTAAAACTATAGCCTGTCATTCTTGCCACAATTTATTGACAGCTTTAAATAAAAAATTACTGTAAAATTATTCTCCTTATTGATGATGAAAGTAAACTTTTAGATCAAATTAATCGAGGTGGGCTGACTCGTCTTTCTGATGTTCTTTTTTTAACGTGTTCCTTTGTATATGCATTTTTTCAGAAATTCAAAATTCAAAAAGTATCTTCAAAGAGTTGATTTCTTCCCCTTCTTCAAAAAATATTTTTGTTCTTTCGTTTATTAAACTTTTGGAAAATGATACTTACGCTTTGGAAATTATTTTAGCAGAATGCGAAGAAGACCATTCCTTTGAAAAATTTATTCCACAAATCGCTGCTAAAATCTTTAATTGTATGTCCAAAAATTATGTTTCGGAAATCAATGATCAAATTCACAAAAACAAAAGAAAAACAAGCAGTCAAAATATGACAAATAATTCTAAGAGATTGAAAAAACTTAAAGGAGAATAAACAAAATGTATGTATGTTATTATAATTTTGCAGAATGTCTTAAATGTATCTATGTTTATTTAATATATGTCCATAAAATTTGTAAATAGTAAAAAATATATATTTCGTTCTCAAAATCCTAATTTGTTATGAAATTAATAAGGAAAGGGGAGAAGTACGCGTATTCTCCTTTTTCCTTTTAGATCCCTCATCGTATTTTCCTCACGAGCCTTCTTTTCCTTATTGTTTTAGTATTCATTGATTGTATATATTAATGAATTAAGACCCGCTGAAGAGGAAAAAATGATTTTACATATATTTATTTACAGAATTATATACAAGATGGCAGAGAAGTTGTATTTACCCTTTTATTTATTAAATAATAATCTCCTGCATTATAGGTCAGAAGTGTTTTGACCTATTTCCTCCTGTTGCTCTCTATCCTTTTGCCGTAAGAAAGACTGTAGCCTAAAGTCACGCAATCTCTGTTCTAAATACTTCATCCGTACAACCTGAAGAGAAGAAAAAACAACAAAGATTTTTTTAAAATTTTATTAGGCATCAAGTTATATATGCATCATTCTCTGAATGCCTAAGCTTGACTAGATATATAGAGAGAAAGAATATATAAGACGCATTCATCCCAAGAGTTGTAAATGAATATCTCTTAAAATACTATTACTACTACTACTTTTACGACACATCATTTTGTTTATTCTAGATTATACATATGATATACGTATAATATGATGATATTTGATACATTCCTTTATTTTGCCCATATCTGCGTCAAATATAAAATAGCATCCAATACATGTCCCGGAAAAAGAAGAAAATATATCGTCAGTGATGTTATAGCTTTAGGGAGCCAACAATAATAATTAAAACGTCCGTTTGGAGTCCTGACATAGAGATAAAAAGATATAGAGAGCTTATTCCCTTCATCTGTATTTCTGTGTCCATATAAAACAAGTAATTTGTACTACGTCATCGTAAGCTGATCATAGAGATAGAATGATCCCAATGACGTACGATGACGTAGTACAAATTACTTTGTTTATTTTGAACACACAGAATACAGCTGAACGTTGTTTCTCTGCTATTGAAGGGAATCAGCTCACTATATATTTATATCTCTATGAGTCGGAGAGAAATTATATGATAATACAACATGGATATGTTTATTGAAGTAGGAGCCCAGGTCAAAGGGCAGGGATGATGAGGAAGCAGGCAAAGGCAAAAAGTTTAAAGGAAATGGCAAAGGGCGAGACAAGGGTTCCACAGCTGAATGTTTACTCACAAATATATAACAGTTAGTCTATTAACTAAGATCTTATTTTAATGGATTACTTTCAAGTTTCAATATGTTTTGATTATGGGACGAAAAAATTGCATTTGAGAAACCGTTCCGGCTATATATCCAACATTCTTAAGTTACGATATCCTCATAGAACATATTTTTACATATAAATAATATTTAATTAATTGTACATAGATATAACTATCAGTCGACAAATATCAAGCAAACACAATAATAGTTTAGGGAAAGTTAAGAGTTTTTTTTAAAGTCGCAAATGAAAAGATTGAACGTTTAATACACGATATTATTTTCAAATAAAAGAAGTATAGCTTTTAGATAAGTGTATAGACATGCTCAATCCTCAATGATGAGGGCCCGGGTTCGTTTCCCGAGAGGGGAAGGTCACTATTGGTCAACTGCATTATATAGGCTAGGGATTATTTTATACCCGACATGAAAAAGAAAGAGACAAACAGCTCTCGATTAAAAACATAGAGATATATTTCTGGCATCTCTTTTATTATGGTATCAATTAATCACAACCTCTCCCTTTTTATAATATTAATAAGCTGTTGCTATTATTATTTTTGTGTTATCAGTAACAGCTTGAGTTTTTCTATTCTTGAGGAGGAATCCTGATAAGAAGAATAGAATAACTCAAGCTGTTTTATATAACGCAATAATAAGAACAGCAGCAGGTTTGGTTTATGTCTTTAAAAATGTTATTAGTAATTTTAAAAAGGGGTATGTTTGTTCCCTCGTCATTGAGTCCTGTGGAATAAGTAACTCCAGACCAGAGAGAAGAGAGAGTGCCAAAGGAAGTGTTTTTATTAAAAAGTATTTGTCCTTTACAGGTAGTTTGGAGGTTGCGTAGAATGGTGGGGTAAAAAGTTCCATTGAATAAAAAAGGAATGAAATGTTAATACATAGTTATTTTATCATTATTATCGTTTACAATAAATTAAATAGCAATGTTGAATACTAGATTAATTAAATAAGTTTAATATTGAAACATTATACATTTAAATAAGATTTAGTAATAAATTTAAGAATTAACATATACATAAGAGATCTTGTATTAAAAATACACTTATTTCAAATTGGACCTAAAGGGCACGAAAAATTCTTTGACGATGGATAAAGTTTCCAGCGAAAATTCCCCTCCTATTGTGATCATCTTTTAGGAGTTTTTTTAGTCGCAATGACAAGTATTTTTCAATACAAGATGAATTAAACAATTGAAGTGATTTTCTGTTCCAATTGCAGTGTTGGAGCAATGTTCAACATTTACAGAACTAAAAATATTACTTTTTAACTTAAGGAGGCAAATGTAAGTTAACTTTTCTATAGCTTTTTTATCATAAAAAGAAATAGTTTTGGATCGTAGAACTTCTTCGGTATGATAAAGGAGCTCACAAAGTGATCCAGAGGGATGAAGTAATCCCTTTTTTTCATCTTCATAATAGTTTTTCATTAAAATAAGTGAACGATTAGGACAAGGATCTACTTCAGAATGCTTCAAAGCACTTCTGCATTCAATGCATTTTAAAGCACTATGAAGCACTTTACAATAGAACCCGGCAATATATGCTATTGTAGCAGAGCAAATTTACAATCTCGAACTGTACAAAAATGATTTTCGACGTCGTTTTCCTTTCCTGACTCATAGCTACAGCTAAACTCCATAATATCGAACTGCTGTTGAAATTCGAGTCCGGAGAAAGAAGCTGATGAAAGAGAGAGGACCACAGTTTCGTCTTGAGCAATACAATCTGCTGCTACACTACCCAATACATTTTTTCCTGCTTTCACCAGCAATTTTCTGAAAGCCCATCTGAATTGTTTAGGTGTAGGATTGTAGGCCCAACCGTTTCTTAATCGGATGGATGAGAAAAAGGTCTCCAAATGGAACTTGTAGCAAGATAGCGATTCGAGATGAGCTGCCTTTAAAACAGTTTCTTGGTAAAGTGTCTTCACAGATTGAATACAAGTCAGCAATCCAAGAAGCCGCATTTACGAGATGACATGAACACTTTTTTCCATCGAGGGTAGTGAGATTTTTATACATAGCTATAACTTTAGAAAACACATCTTCACAAGCAGTAAAATTACAAGCAGTCAAAGAGGATTTCAACGATGTGCCCAAGCCATTCCTTGAATTTAAAATATCAAATAGCTTATCATGCAGTTCAATGAAATCTGCAGTTGCCAATACATCTTCGTTGTCAAATCCATCAATAGAGTTTCCATAAAGCCACCTTAAAGATTTTGAAACGCTGTTGCTAGCTATTGCCTGTACAGCTAAAACAACTTTCATCTTATTTCTTGTATATCGTAAGTGCTTTTCTCCTAATTTGTTGCTCAATCTAAATCCATGCTTGTCTTGGAGCATGTGCAATCTTTCCAGGAATTCCATCTCACCACTCCTCTTCCAATCCACACCAAGGCTCCGTAGTCATGAATAGTAGATCTCAAGAGCTTAATCATGGGGGGGGGGGGGGGAATCAAGAATAGCATTCACAAAATGATTTGCTCCAGGACAAGGGTTTGAAAACGTAGTTTTCAATTCATTCAAGTCGTTGGGCTGAAGGTTCGCTCCTAATGCATTAAATGTGCTGATATTGTGCTGAGTTCCGTCCATAGTGAGGGTCCAAACATTAACTCCAACCTGATCATCTCAAGGCAGTTTCTAATAAGCCTGCTTGAATGGCAGCTCTTGTTCCTCGTACAAAAAAATAACCAACAGGTAGCTTCCAGTGGCCCTTCAACTGACCAACATGAAAACAATGGCTTGGTAGCTGTTTCTGATTTTCCAAAGTGAAAGGAACCATAGTCAACTGTCCCAAAGGTCCTTTTCAAAGTTTTGTCGAATTATACAAGCTCCTTTAGAGACATACCATCAACTAAAAGAGCAGCATCCTTGAAAATAGCCTTAGAATCTTCTTTCTCATTCTATTTAATTCTTCAAAAGCTTCAGATCGAAAACCCGAAAGACAGGAAAATGAACTTAACCAAGTTCGGAGAGATGAGGGTGATGGCAGTGCAAAAGTTTTTCTTAGAAAATCATAAGCCTTTGGAGAATGAAAATGTAAAGTAAAGGCAAACTCCTTAACTTCTTCGGAATAAGCTTCTTCGGAATGGCAAAGGTGACCAGTGACGTCACCTTTGTTAATAGCTGGAAAACATAGTTAACTTTATAAGTGGACTTTAAAGATAAGAATATTACTAACGGGGATAAATATCCGGGGGTGATTGTCGGGGGGTGCTAGTCCGGGGGGTGATTGTCTGGGGGGTACTAGTCCTGTACGGCCCGGGGGGTGATTGGCACGGGGGGTGCTAGTCCAGGGGGTGCTAGTCCGGGGGTTGATTGTCTGGGGGGTGATTGCCCTAGAATCATATTGGTCATTCAAATTCGAAAAATACTGCAAGTTCATAGAAAAACTATATTTTATTTTAAAGTTTATTGGAGCTTCTTAGAATCATTAGTCTCACCCTTACTGTCTACTGATTATTTTCTTTTATAACTAAATACATTTGTATACTAATTTACATTGTCAATCGTTCAATTTAGGTGCATACCTGCAGTGGGCTCATTAATTTGCCTTATCAATTCCCTCCTCTCCTTTTTGGGCGCTGATTGGTAATAACGAGGAAAGGTAGGAAAAACGCTTGGAATAGCTCAAATACCTCCTATCTCCAGGAATGTCTTTATAGTCTGATGGCAAAAAATGTTCTGAACAAACTCGATAATCGACGTTATTCTCAGGCTTCCAGTTCTTTCTTCCCAGAGCACGTATCCATTTCTTCCTTGAATGTGAATCAGAAGGTAATCTATGGAATGACACTCCATTTTCATTATGAGTAGAATTTCTGCAATCTACAGCTACACATCCATTCACCATATTGATCAATAAGTTATAATACAACTTATTAGCTTAGTTGAACTATCACAAAAAATATTTTAATAAACAGAAGAGTTTGATATTTTTGATTGCCCACCATAGACACGCAACCTCATTGTTAACACGATAGACACATTTTATCCTTAGTTTGGCACTCTCTTCTTCTCTCTGCTCCAGACACAGGAGGGAACCTCACATAAAAATTTCTCCTCCAGAATAGAAGAACTTAAGGTGTTAAATATAATACAATAATAACACCAAAAGCTTATTTGTAATAGAAAAAAGGAAGATGTTTGTGATTGATTTGATTCTACAATAATCAAGAGATGCAAGAAAGTCTCTGTATTTTCTAATCGACAGCATATCTTTCTATGTCATGCCGGGTATAAAGTAATCCTTGCCCTTAAAAGATCCTGGATTTGATGTTGTATTTTGAATGTAACAATGTTTATTCATTTTTCAAATATGCAGCTCAAAATATGGTACATATTGCGTTGACAAAAAAGGAGATAAAGTTGAACCCAATGTGACACAAGTGTATATCATATCTAATGGAATGAAGAGAAATAGGTGATGGCTTATTAATTTAAATGATGAGTCATTAGACTTTTTTTTTTGTATATTGATGAAGTTCTTATAATTCACTCATTTCTGATGGGTTTTTTTTGCTACTCAGCAATAAAATTTTCAAATTCAGTGTGTGCGTAATAAAAATATTTTTAATAAAAAACACATTTTCCTTATAAAAATAAAGGAGTTCTTAATTACCATTAAGAAAAATTATCCTTTAATAAATTACAAAATTATTACTGTCATTATGACATTCATATATTAAGACAATTAAAATAACGATATAATAGTAATGATGTTTGTGATAGCATGGTGCCTGCTCTATTTCTTTAGACCTTAAAAACCAATTACAGAACAATATATCTGTTGCCAAGCACCTCTGACTTATCTCTTTGTTCTCTTAAAACCAATTGTCAAATATGAATATCCCTTATTATTATATCATTGGGCCCATTTTGAGCTGTCAATATTTAGCCAATCAGACACATAGAGCAAATATTTTTTTTAGACTTTATTGAAATTTGTATAATTATTACATCAGAAAAATATAAAAAATTACACTCTAGTTTCAAAATATTTTACAAAAAAGTCATATCACGCTAGAAATCATAATTAAATATAAAAGGCACGACACAAACAAAATCACAAAACAAAATTTAAATTGTACACTAGAGCAAAAGTTAAAACAATAAAATGTAAAACTCTAATGTAAAGTCGTAAAAGTCTGTTCAGCTTAGTCGTTGCATTCTCAGAGCAGAATGATTATATTTCTTTACAAGTTATTCATCAAACTCCCATTGTGCAGCCGAAGTCTCGAGAAGTTTTATCCTGAGGGCAGAATATCCCCCTCAGGTCATCTTCCCTGATGAGATCACCAGTGTGGCTAGGCGATCCGCCAATAGACTTTTACAGAGTGATTGAAAGCTCTATATGAGGGTTCAAAATAAGAGAGAAGAGTAGGTAATTGAGCAATATACTCCTGTCAAGAAAGTTTATGAATTGTCGATTTAAATCTGGCGGGGCAATGAGGCAGGAAGAAATTTTTTTTCCTGGATGGAATACTGTCCAAGATACTATGCCAAGCTTGAGCGGGATCTGTCAAGAACAATGTATTGCAACAGCTGTTTAAGTTCAAAGTCGATGCAGTAAGTGGTGCCAATTTTTTAAGTATTTTGATTACGTTGAGCAAAGAATTTGTTTAAAGTTTTGTGTTGCAAATGAAATTTCGTGTGCCAATTTGCATGAAAATGTTGCAAAAGGCCTTTGGTGGGTGCTCTATCGCAACTCGTGCATATCAACACAGAGACTCTCAAGGACGTCGTGAAGAAAAAAGAAGACTTGCCTCGTTCCGGACGCCCATCGAGGCTTCGACCGAATTAACGTCGATAATATTAATTCGTTCCAGAGGGTCAGACGGTAAACAAGGAGTATTACCTAGGCGTTTTGAAACGTTTGCGTGAGCGTATCCGTAAGAAGCGACCAAATTGTGGGCGAACAACTCATGGATTTGGCATGACGATAACGCGCCTTCTCATCGAGCTCCGATTGTGATTCAAATTCCTCGCCAAAAACTACAACGAACGTGCTTCAGCAACCATGGTATTCGCCGATTTGGCTCCCTGCGACTTTTTCCTCTTCCCAAAATAAAATTGCCCTTTCGTGGACCGTGTTGAGTTCGATTTGAAGCCATAAAACAAATTCGCGGCGAGAGCTAAAGTCCATCCCGGAAAGAGCATCTTAAAAAATGTTCGATGATTGGATAGTGCGTTGGCATAGATTATGGAGCAAATGGAGCCTATTTTGAAGGCCGACCCAATAAATTTTGATGATTAAATGTAAAATGTTGTTTTAATCGACAATTCCCGGTACTTCTTGACAGAATGTAAAACGTTAGTTCTATGTTATATATGATGAAGAAAATGGCTGATGGAACATATGGTCTAGCAAGAAATTAAACCAAGATGGACAGGAAGAAAGCCCCAAGATAGAAAAGAAAAAGTGATTGGACGCATGGAACATATTGTCTGAACAATGTTTGCCCCGTCTAATAAATATGCACAAGAAAGCATTGATCTATAATTGCCAAAAAGAAAAGATTTTGCCATTTGATATTAGAAATAGTATTTGATCAATAATTAGTTATATTCCACTCAAAATACGCGGCCTACCCATGTATTTGGGTCATTTTTCCGGTATATGCTCGTGCAAGATGGGCCCTAGAGGTGGGATGCTTACTAACTTTGCAAAGTCAATATCAAAACGGACTCTCTATGTGAGGGATGGAAGGAAAAAAAAGAAGACAACGGGAACTCCCTATTTTCCACAACGGGTTTCCCTCATTGATAATTATATTATAATTATTATAGTGATAGGGTAAATTAAAGGTCAATGGCCGGAATAAGCAAGCCAGACGCCTTCCGAACATTGGAGATTTTTATGGAGGCAAAAATATGGGAGGACTTCTACAGAGGCATTCAATCATATTTTTCTACATCATAGCCTTATATTTATATCTTCTGAATTAAAAAAAATGTTACGTGCTCATTACATTTATGTGTGTTTAGGGGTGGGGGGAAGAAGGTTTGGAACAGTAGCGCGTTCTTCCCTGTGTTCTTTTTTTCTTCCCTCCCTCACATAGAGAGTCCTGTGTTGATATGGACGTTGCAAAGTTATGAGCACCAACCTCTAGGTCCATCTTGCCTAGTAGTACCCATTTTCCAGGGAGTCATCATTTTCCTTTTCTGTGTTGGGTCATTTTTCCATGAATCATCATTTTCCTTTCTGTGTTGGGTCATTTTTTCTTGTGCCCATTTCATCTGGGACACGGTGTTTTTTATTCAGTATTATAGAGTCTCTCAAAATATTGAGGATGTGTAGAAATAACAAAAATCACATTTTTCGAAAAAACTCACAAATAGACATGATTATTCATTTTTAACACTGGTTTCTTTCTTTTTACGTCTTAACCAAAATACATTTAATTTACAGGGAGAAACTATCTACAGAATAAAGCAACAAAACTAAACTTTTCTCACTGATTATTTCAGGTCGTTGCTTATTTAATTTAAAAAAATGATATTAAGAAGAAATGACGGAGGCAAAATACGATTGTAATTCGATATTTCATTCACCGATTCCATTCGAAACTCGGTTTTTTTACTTCATGATAATATCAATGTTTTTTATTCCGTTCCTTTTTGTTGAACAAAGCATGTTTAAAAACCCGCAACAGGATAACCACCTCCTGGATTAAACACCCTCACCCCGACAATCACCAACTGTGTTTTTACCCCTGTTCAGTTACTAATATTATTTATCATTGAGTCCAATTAGAAGTGAACATTTGTTTTCGTTTTAGATGAAAAATTGCATTATTGTTTGAAAATCATTTTTAATATGTTGTCATATAAAATATTTTAATTGAATGATTGAATATATACTATTCAACAAATTAAATTCTTTTCGTTTCCTTACATCATAAGTTTACAACCAAATTATCCCCTTTAAGTCTTTTTATAATGATGAAAATAAAAGTTATTTATTTGAAATATGTTACGGACATAGGTTTTAAAACAATTAATTTCAGTTCAGTTGTAGCTGCATTACGAATAGAATTATAAATGCATAATATGTTACTCCAACATTATAAATCCTAGTCTGCAAAAAGAGTGGCATAAATCATAAAAATAATACAATTTATAGCAAAATCAACTCAATTACCATCTTTTTACATAAAATAATCCGTTTGATTTATAAAAAAAACTTAAATTTGGTAGTATTACATCCAAACACATTAATTTATGATATAAAATTTGTTTGTTATGAGTTTTTTTCAGCTTTATGTTATGACAAGAGAGCGGGAAAAAAATGTGATGAATTTTTGCCAAAAAAAAAAAAAAAATGTTACCCAAAATGATCGAAAATGTTGAAAAATGTTAATTATGTAGACTCCAAATTTGATTTAATGTGAATTTATTTTCATAAAACAGTGACATACATAATCTCTGCCAAATTTTTCTCGGTGAAGTTTTGGCGACGGTCGGATAAAACATTTTTAAACTCAAAAATGATATCTCCACATTTACCGAGGTAATAGGACAGTATTTTAGAATAGCTCCATCCATTGGGCTCATCCCATCTGGAAAAGCAGCTCCAGGTTTGCCTAGCAGCACATCTCGTACCTGTCTCAATGCTGGCAGGGCAGGATTTTTCATTACAACGTACTTGAACTTAATTTCAAAAACCTCTCTGGCGTCACTTGGAATCTTGCGGTTCCTTTCCTAAGCATCTTCAAAGATTTTAGTCCATCTTCAAGTGTAATTTCTGTGGTCTCCAGGCTGGTAATTGAATCTTGCAAAAACGATAAATAACTTGCAATAAATGTTAAGTCAACTAAGATGCTTTTCATTTTAAGAATCCGCTGACTATTGGATATACATTTGACATCCTCAAGGTCAAACATATCCACGACTAATTTGACTTGCTCGAAATTCTGACCATACCAAACAGCTGCCCGGATCCAGGTTCCCTATCTGGCAGAGCTGGGATTCGGTATCGCCGATTCAAGATTTTATTATATATTTACCTAATACCGAATATCGATCGGTGGGGTAGATAAGAAAGAAAGAGAAATTTATTTATGTATCTGCTCTGTGACTTCTTCATATGCATTTACTTGTTGTTGTTGTATGCTTTTATTACGGAGCTAATATAACTCTAGCCTTTCATGGCTACTAAAATATATATATATATCTTTATATACAAACCAAAATTTAGCCAATAATAAAATATTAATTAAAAAAAAAACAATATATATATTATAAATTTAATTTTAATAATTAAATAAAACTTAATCTTCTTCAGGGACACCTTCATAGTCCTTCAAGCGGATATGACAGCCTGCTTCACTAAAATCTCATTTACAGATGGAAGATGTGACCTGTCGAGAAGGTCAACCACACAAAGATCTGCTCTTCGAGCTCCCAGCAAGATGCGTGCGAGATCGTTGATGGCAAGTTGCGAATCTGAGCCTGCCTTTGTCATTGTAGGGTTGTGAGGTATTCAGCAGCGGACGAGAATTTTACACTTTAGTCGCCCAAGCAGACGTCTGAAGTTTCCCAATAACTATGACGCTAGATATCTCGGCCAGCAGTGACCCTCGCGATACCGTGGTGCAGAGCCAGCGGATAACTCCGATTCTTTCTGACATTCTAAATAATATTTTCGTGGTGGGGCCCAAATGTCAGGTTCCTGCTAAACAGTTACGGATAAAAGACCCTAAGGTACGTCCACACTTCCACATATACTCAGCTGCGTCAGTCGCGAATTTTTGCCAAAAGCTTGCTTCAAACTGAAGATCAATCATCTGAGAGTATCATTGACGACCTAGCCATGGTGGTTGAGTCAGAAGTGGGGACGAATGAGCATTTCACCACAAATGGAACATGAAAGGAGTTTTTATCTAAACGCCCAATTAGATGCATAACTCTTCCTTTTATTTGGGGTAAAACGTTGATTGACCAAAGGCCTCATACTTATTGAAAAGGGCGTCATAAATTTAGGCGTGCATATTTCCCTCCAAAAATCAACAAAAGAATAGAATGAATTAAAAATTATAAAATGATGCAAGAGTGATTAAAATAAGTTCAACAATTTGTCTAAAAAGACAAAAAAGTGTTTATTTCAGGGATATTATGAAGAAAAATGTTTTTTTTCTTAAATTTCCAAAAAAATGTTTTTATCTGTAAAAAAATGGAAAAAATGTGAAAAAATATTTTTTATGTGATTCACATTTTTTTCCGCTCTATAGTTATGACTCATCAGCCATTGCATCCAGACTTCTACTATGAGGCACTGCACTGGTTTTAAAGCGTTAAAGTGAAGTTGGTGCATGCATACATAAAATTTTCCTTTTTTCCAAAAGGAATTTGCCAAAAAAATTAGTGCTGCAAGGGGAGAGTTTATAGCTTTAGAGCTCTTTGAAAATCATAACAGTGCACTTTTATTCTTTTATATTTGGATACGTTTTTTATCTTGTAGTGATGAGATATATTTAAATCATCAAATTTAACCCTGTAACCCGGTTTTAAACAGGATTTTGGACGTATTTCATGGACAACGACATCTAACGGTAAAGGAAATTACCAAGATTTTGGCCAATTTTTTTTAGTTTAGTTTTAATTGCATGCACCACTTTACTTTAACGCTTTACTATTGTTAAGCGAAAGTGTCATATTTTCGAGGAAGTAATCGTGTTTGTACCACCCCTCTGGCTCTAAACCTCGAGATGCACAATATCTTGCAATGCGACGAAGGATCTCGATAGGATACAACATATGTGGAATGATTGCATATCTTTCGCCATTCGTTGCAAGTAGTTTAAAAGAAATTTTATTAGAATATTGGGCTCAAATCTTTCTCCTGAATTCTGAAAAGAAAGAAACAAATGTGATTGTGTGCCCACAAACATATGTATACAATAATATTTGTGATAGATTCTCATTCAAATTCTAAGAGATTACGAGTGTTAATTTTGCAGTCATGAAGTCAATGCCCCCTATCGTATTTTGAAAGGTGGGGGAGAAGCCCTAATATGGTCA
>CP045894.1:7242591-7301923 GCA_013387185.1 Caligus rogercresseyi
GTGTGTGGTGCGTGCACGCTTGTGTGTGTTATTTTACCTCCTTAAGTAGCATCAGATTGCACGATTTCAAGTTCAAAATGCAAAAGGTCACTACAGTGGACACCATCCCCCTGCTCGGTCGCTTCGCTCCCCACTAGCGTTGGCAGCCAGTCATCACCCCCAAGGTGTACGAACATCTGTCTACGCCACTGCATATACACCTCAAACATATCCCAAAATTAATGAAAGAGAACTTGGGAGGTCGATTGAGAAGTCTAAAGACTGATTTGAGGGATTATGTTATAGCCCGATAGAAGCTCTCCATATTTTTTCTTTAGAGTTGTTTGGGACGTCAAAGGCATAGAGATATAAAGATATAGAGGGCTGATTCCCTTTCAATAGCAGAGAAACAGCGGTTCTGTTATTCTGTGTGTTAGAATAAAAACGTAATTATACTACGTCATGTAAGCTGATCAAGAGATCGATAATTCCTATGATCAGCTTACGATGTCGTAGCGAGACAAATTACTTTGTTTATATTGGACACACAGAGCAACAGAACGCTGTTTCTCTGCAATTGGGGAATCAGCTCTCTATAATCTTGATATCTTTATGTGTCAAAGTAGCTTGTACGGTTTTCACTGGCTGTGTTTTCTGTATTTTTCTCAAAGTGGATACCCATTACTGAATTCTACATTTGAATATATGTTTTTCACATTCGAAACGGAACACACAAAACCATCTTGGCTCTATTGTAAAATTCAATCGATATAATATCTTCTTAGCTCGACTAGTGTACTAGTGTACTCACAGTCCTTTTTTGTAATATGTCCCATAATATAAAGCAACTAACGAAACAAATAAAGTGATATCACACAATGCACACAAGAGGCTTAATTGTTATCCACCCTGGTTATATAAATGGTGGATTTCCCTAAATTGTTCGATAAAGTTGAAAATTTGTATAAATAATACACGAAAACATATACTCATTTATGAATAGAAATGGAAACTAGAGGCATATATACCACTCAGAGAGTGCAAACCTCCGCCGTCACGGGGTCATTATGAGCCTTCCGAGGCGGATTTTTCACGACTGGGGCGGCGTAGAAGGGACGGGTTAGATGGTTCCCTCGACGAAAATTCCGAGAGGAGACGCTCCCAGCACCCGATTTCACAGCACAGCGACATCTATGGCAAGGCTAACTTGAAATATTTATTAGTATTTAGCTCATTTTGCATACTTAGTTCTGCACTCAGAGATGCCAAATTTAATCACTGTGCCTTTTGGCATTTCCAACAACCCACAAAAGTTTCATCCCGAATCTGTTTTGTACTTTTGAGTTATCTGCTGACAAACAAACCAACCAAAAAACCAACGCCCGTGAAGACAATACCTCCTTGGCAGATGTAAATTACACATTTTTTAATTCGATCAAAAGGGAAGTTGGGATACCAATGTTACTTAAGGTTTCTCTTCATTTTATCAACTTATCACTTAACAAATAAAAAATAGCATTTATGAAACTTATGAAAGCAGGAACAATTATCATATTTTTTTAATTAACTGATACACGGAGACTACTAAATTACTTCAATCTTTTCCATATGAATTGTATTTAGATTACACTAATAACCTAAATGAATGACATAAAATCAGGTTGTCCCATGGCCAGCCTAAAGGGTTAAAGTAAAGTAGCGCATGCAGAACATAAAATTTTCCTTTTCCCAAAGAAAATGGCCAAAATTTTAGTTCTTCTTTAGTCCGTAAGGGGCGCTTGATGATAGAGCTATGTTGAAATAATAACCAACGCTTTTATTGTTTGTTGTAGTGATTTGATATATTTCAAATCATCCAACTTATCCTTTAAAACCGTTTTTAATAGGATTGGTGAAGTAATTTCATGAATAAAAGACAGCTAACGTTAAAGAAAATAACCAAAATTTCGGCCATATTTTTTGGTTTACTTTTTCCTTGCATGATTACTTTACTTAACGCTTAGTCCAGCCTAGATATCCCCATATTTTTCATGCATCCCTATTTGTGATCAAAAAATTGTAGTTGGATGTATTCTATACCGGTTTATTTCGATTCAATAAAGATGAATCACAAAAAATAACGACTTGACCTGATTAAATTATGGTGTCGACATTATGAGCAATAACCATTACCTTTACACTAAATTTATTTTTTGGTTTACGTTCCGTTGACTCCTTAGATCATCTAATTTATTTGCTATAAAAAATCACAAGGGATACGTTATATGATACTGTAAATAGTCCTTTCTCAAATCACAAAGATACAATTTGGATTAGGATATCTGCACCTCAATATTGTGAGCACATATCAACATTAAATAACATGTGAAAATCAAAACATTGCGAGACATATAATGTGACAAGGGTAAAACCTATTGTCACTATATTCTCTCAGATGGCATTGTTGTTTATCCATCTAATGTATGCATTAGATGTTTCAAATTTGATGGCGGATGTGATGGGGATATTTTGAATAACTAATGTGTAAATATTTAGATCCTTGACATGAAATTTGATATTTTACGGGTGGAATTTAAAAAGGTTTCTTTGTAAATAGAGAAGAAACATTTTAGGTATACGTCTATAAAAATATAATATGTGAGTACAATGCTTTAGATAGAAGCATAATGAAATCTATAGCTTCAGGGATTAAAAAACACATCAAAAATCTGGAGTTTTCAAGTTCAGTAAAATTGCTAGTGGGAAAATTACCAACAGAGACAATTGTCCTCAATTTAATATAAAAAGATATTTTGCTTGATATAACCGCATAGGCTCATCCAACATTGGTGCTTCCAACCCTGTCCATATTAATAATTAAAGAATGGAAAATATTAGAACCAGGGGTATCCTGGATATAATAATACATATGGGGTGTCAAACACCACCGACGAGATCACCTGATCGCATCAATGACATTTTGGGGGTTTGAAAGCCCACCGCCTTCGGGCTGCGATAATATAGCATTATGGGGTTTCAACCCACTCTTAATGATACCTCAGATTCTGTCAATAAACAACTATAAAATATTGGAATCAACACCAAAGTGTCCTCGAGTTTTGTCAATCACAACTTCAGAATATCCATGTTCAAAGCCCAGCAACAATGGCATGTTGGAGTTTCAACACACCGCCATATATATATATATATTTATTTATATATAGGTGTGTGTGTGTGTGTAATCGAGTATATTTTGCCATTGGGCATATTAGTTATATTTGTAACTAGTCTAAATAAATAATAAAAACAGTAAAAAAATATGTTTAAAAAAAACTAAGAACAAATAAAATAAAATATGGCATGGACTATGTGGGCACACTGCGACCAATGGCCCTAGCTGCGGTCCTTGCAGCGTGAAGGGTCGTGGCCGACCTTCATGTTCCACATCGATATTGCGTGGCATGCAAAGGTAGCCGTCTCTCTTCCGAGTGGATACGCTACTGGAGTGGCGACTTCATTGACCTCCTCGGGACGGGAAGACGAAGACACCAACCGGTATATTGGCACCGCCGCCACCGTCGTTGGAGTAAAAGCATTTCTAGGTCTCCAGGGCCACTGCCTTGGCGGCCACCTTGTTGAGGGAGGGAAGGCCTGCTCTCTCAAGGAGGTCTCCGACGTGGATGTGATCCGTTTTTATATCCAACGATGCTCCTGCGGCGTCATTTATGGCGACTTGTATCGCTCGTGTGCAGCATTTGGCCCCTTGCACTCATTATCGAGTCTAAGAATGGTCACAGCCGCGGCGGCGTAAGAGATTTTGCCAATTATCAATCCCTTGGCCAGCTGCCGTAGGTATTTTCCTCTTGGTAAGTGCACGGCAAGCTTAGAAATGAGTGCAGCCCGGTTTGCTGCTGCCTTAGCGATGTTGATGTTGTGAGGTACTGTTGTGAATCCACTATCAAATTTTACTCCAAGAAAACGGGTGCACCTCGACGCCCCCGACGTTGATGGTGAAGACCGCAACATCCTTTTTCTTGGTGTTGCCCCCGATCATGAGCTGGGTCTTGGTGGCGTTAAGGACGAGGCCGTTCCCCCTGCCAATCTGGAGAAGGCGTCTGCCCTTGACTCCAAAAGGGACCCGACTCCCTCAAGAGAGTCACCAACGGTCCAGAGGAAGAAGTCGTCTGCATAGCCACTATTGTCTTCTTTGCCGACCCCAACGCAGGAGGTGACGTCCGCAACCAGAACAAGGTAGAGAATGGGTCCCAGAATGGAGCCTTGTCTCCCTCCGTACTCGACTGGTAAAACTCAGATTCGGTGCCGTTCCACACCACACAATGGTACCCGCCAGTGAGGTATGAATGGAACCACTTAAACTGTGCCAGCAATCCCAAGCTTCCCCAGCTTTGGTAAAAAGCTGCAGCTGATTGACGGTGTCAAAGGCAGCAGAAAAGTCAAATCTGAGGACTCCGACACCTTTCCCTCTGCTCGGCCTCCAGACACTTTGCATGTGCGGTGGCCAGCGCGGCCGTGGTTGAGCCCTTTCCTGAATCCAAACTGGGTGTTTGGAAGAGCCTCCGTCTTGGGCAAGTGGTCCTCGATGTCGGATTTTACAATGGTCTCCAGACCTTGAGAGAGCCGGGAGGATGCAGATTGGCCTGTACGATGCGACTCAGTGACTTGCCCTTGCCCTTGAAAACTGTAGCACATTCCATGTAATATATCGGATATATTATATATATATATATATAGATATATATATATATATATATATATATATAATATATGGATTCAAATCCATGCTCAATGGGTCCTTAATTATACCAATTAAGAATAAGACATGTACAAGGTCGACAAGATGAATTTAACAGTTTAGTTTGTTGTTCGTAGTTGCCGCTTGATAGCAGGTGAAGTCAGTACCAACAATGGATTAAGCCGAGTTCAACCCTCCGAAAGATGTAAACGTATCACTGCGTTATGATAATACATTGTTATAAACTCACAATAAAATAATATATTGGACGGTGGACCCCTAAATCATAACATACAGGCGTTGTGGTCGACAGATAGAGATAAAATATATATTTTCAATATGCTGTAATTTTGACTTGCATATGCAAAGTGTAAATTATATATTGGGTTTGCAACCCCCAAATATGTTATACTTATAATCGTCTAAAACTACCATAAAGGCATCTGTATATATAAGCGGATATAACATTACACTGGGTTCTTAAATATCCGTATATAAGAAATTCTAATGATTCAATTAAGCAATATTTTAATGTGTGAAATACTGTATTTGAAGAAATTTCATACATGTTTCTGACGTCTTAATTCAGAAAAGAGTGATGCAGTGTGTATATATATATATATATCACATTTTTTTGCCTATATGGTTGATAGAAGTGCAGTATCTCACAGGATATAAATAAACATTGTAGCATTAACATTAGTCTATCAAACCTAGGATCTTATCAATGAGGTAGACCAAAAATGCACCCCCTCTCGGGATTCGAACCTGCGCCCCCAACATTGAGAGTGGACACACCTTAACTAACATTTTTTTAACTATTTAAATAAACTGCATTCATTTCTACTATATCAACAGTAGCAATAAAAAATTAATCATTTATAATTCTGAGTCTCTTTTTGATTTAATCATATTAAATATTAGTGATGAAGAAGAGAAAAATATATTCTGATCCTTTGATTTGTTTAGGAAAAAGTCTAAAAAGAAAAGATTGTTTGGTTCGAAGTTACTAAGTCAGTTTTTGTGGGCTCATGACGTATTGCTTTTCATGAACTTTTTAACTACGAGCAACATAAGCACTAGCCGGTATGACGTCACGAGATATAGACTTATACAGTGCCCTTTATTTTAATCAAGTAAGAAATCTTGGACAAAGAGGACCAATTTTACTCTATTACACCAACATTTTTCTGTTCTACTTAAAGTTCATTTTAAGGATAGGGGCACCTCACTCCTGACCGAATCAGCTCATATCAGTATGGTCGATTATAAATATCCTCATTTCGTATTTCCAATATTCATTCCTTACGTTTGTAAACATATATAACTCCTGAAATGGCAGACGAATTAAAATATTTTGCACGAATTTGCATACAACTCTAGGACAAACATTGACATTTTTTTAACAAATGACAGTTAAAATAACTTTAATGTATTTCCTCATTGCCCATCAATATTTTTATCTAATGCATGAAATGTTTTCTATAAAGTGTATAAGTTTATCTCGAGGCATGTAGACTAAATCGAAGGTCATTTTCAACGAGTAACTAAGTAATTATATAGAATTACTTAATTTGCTCAGCTTTTAAATAATTTCACCATCCCGTTGTATAAATCTTATTGATACAATGTTTAACCATGATAATCTTAATATTCAAATAATTGGAAGTGGGATACTGTATATTTTCATAAGTAATAATATATTTGGTCATGGCGTGTAAGTCAGTCAAGGGTGATTTCATTTCGCCGTACCATTAAGAAATTACAACAACTGCATTTTAATACCTTTTATACATATTTAAGGAAATAATTAGGATTTAATATAATACGCTTATTGGACATTTTTTTTACAAACTTAATATATTTTTTTGCTTTTTTTGTCCAGTTAAACCATTTAATTCGGTAATTTGCAAAAAAAATTATAGTGTACAAATATAAAAAATACTAAAATTATATACAGGAAACAGAGATAAACAGGCAGTTACGAAAATACATAAATGAACATTTTAGTTCACATTTACGGACTTGAGCATAACCTTCTATAAAGAACACTCAGTATTACATTTTTTAAAATTCGCGATGTCTTTTTAAACCTTTTGATAGTTTTTCATGTAATGCTTCGATCTTGCTGGCACATTTTACGCCGCCGAAAGAGGTATTGTTTTCACTGGCTTGGTTTGTTTTGGTTGGTTTGTCAGCAGGATAACTCATAAATTACGGAAGGGATTCGGATGAAACTTTGTGGAGTTGTTGGAAATGCAAAAAGAACAAGTGATTAAATTTTGGCATCTCTGAGTGCTTCTTTAAGATGCCAAATGAGCTAATACTATAAAATATTTCAGTTAGACTACTCTGCCAATAGATATCGCTGTGCTGTGAAATGTGTGCCAGGAGCGTCTTCCTCCGAAATTCCGTCGTCGAGGGGAACCCTCCCCCGTCCCTCTACGCCGCCCCAGTCGTGAAAAATCCGCCTCGGAAGGCTCATAAGGACCCCGTGACGGCGGAGGTTTACACTCTCTGTGTGTATACATGCCTCTAGTTAATTATGTCACTACATTGGCGCAATAATGATGAAGAGAGTAGCGTGGCGAGCAGAAGCACCAATCATGATGGGCCTTACGCTTTCTTAGACTACGTAGGCATTTATCATAATTTTATGTGCAAGTAAAAAATATATTTTGTAATGCAGATGAAATGTTCATGACTTAGGGGGATTTTTAAAAATTGGTTGTTTCCAAAAAAGAATATTCGGAGATATATCGTCCTTTCGACACGCGTTTAGTTTTAAAATTCTTTCAATTATTTGAAGAATGATACAATCGACAAATGCGTGTAAAGTATTATTCAATTTAAAGTACACAATTCATACAAGGATTCTGAAATTTAATAATTATCCTAAAATTTGAAATTGGGCTTATTATTTTCTATATGTTTTTAAAAAGATGTTCAACTAGAAGCACTCAGAGAGTGCAAACCTCCGCCGATCCCACCAAATGAATCACTTGGTCTTTTTGTCATTTTCATCCTCTACGCACTGTCCCTTTATTTACACTCTAGAGGTACATGGAAAGAAAAAGAAACTGACGTCATCAAAGAGGAGAGCACAGCACAGCGACATCTATTGGCAGAGTAGGCTAGCTTGAAATATTTATTAGTATTTAGCTCATTTTGCATCTTAAATAAGCACTTAGAGATGCCAAAATTTAATCACTTGTTTCTTTTGGCATTTCCAACACCTCCACAAAGTTTCATCCGAATCCGTTCCGTACTTTTTAGTTATCCTGCTGACAAACAAACCAGCCAACCAACAAACCAACGCCAGTGAAAACAATACCTCCTTCGGTGAAGGTAATAACATAGATCTGTAGCAGATTCTCTAAGTCTCTCTGCTCCTATTTGTCATCTGTTCTTATTTTTTCTCTGCTCCTATTTGTAGCCTCTTTGTATAAATATTTCCCGTTTTATGAAATATATCACAGTTAGGATCAATTAATTGAAGGGGTTAATTATTTACTCCTTCGGTTACAGATCCAACATTAAGTAGTTTCTTAATATACTTGTTCATGTGCAATTGATGTGTTGGATGTAATCATAAAGATATAGAGAGCTTATTCCCTTCATCTATATTTTTGTGTCCAATATAAACAAAGTAATTTGATCTACGTCATCGTAAGCTGATAAATCTATCTCTATGATCCGCTTACGATGACGTAATACAAATTACTTTGTTTATATTGGACACAAAAATACATCTGAACGATCTTTCTTCTGCTATTGAAGGGAATCAGCTCTCTATGTATATATCTCTATGGTATGAACGAATTATTTTGCCGAATAAAAGAGATTCGTTTACTAAAATATACTTGTATTCGATGAGAGGGCTTTACTTTTGAGAAATCAATAATTAATCATTTACGAATCCCTTCCTTACTTAATAATATGTTATCTACGGATCAATCCGTTTTTAATGCCTCATGATTTATGATTCCTTTAAAATATTCCTTCATTTGAACGAATAACTCATGAAGGACAAGTTTTTTTTTTTAATATTACCTTGAATTTGTGGCTATAATGGAATCCTGTTTCTTCCTCCAAACGCTTCTAATATATCTCAAATACGCAATCATAAGCATTTTATAATATTCAAGGACAACTTTAATACGTATTTTCATTTTAATTCAAAGGGACCCTCCAGATCTATCGCATAAATGTGCCTTTGCTTCGTCTTCTATCAGTAAATTGTAATGGTAGCAATAAACATTGTATGGTAATAATCAGAGATGAGATTCGGTAATCGGTAGATTTTATTGTATATCTACCGAGTATTGATCGGTGCGATAGATAAGAAAGAAAGAGAAATTTATTTATGTATCTGACTTCTTCATATGCATTTAGTATCTAACAATTTATAACAAAAGACAAATAATTACATAATTTGTTATATATTTTAAAGAGATTATTGGAAATTGAATACATATTATTTTATATAAATCAGTTATGTACTCGGATTTTGAAGAAATGGAAGGCAAGTGCAAACAAATTATTTCCTTAACTGTCGTTTGTTAGTCGTTGCCCGATATTAAATGCACTTTCAGCTCCGGAGTTGTTAATTTATTTTGCAAAGTTCAACACTTCTTCACACCAGGTAACAACGCTTACAGTTCTAAATACCGATTTATATTCGGTAGTCGCAGCTCTGGTAATAATCAAATCAATATTGGCTTATTGTGTGTTGGTTTCCTCAACTGTCATTATATCTACTATTAAAAATAATAATAACTAGAGGCATATATACACTCAGAGAGTGCAAACCTCCGCCGTCACGGGGTCCTCATGAGCCTTCCGAGGCGGATTTTTCACGACTGGGGCGGCGCAGAGGGACGGGGGAGGGTTCCCCTCGACGGAAATTCCGAGAGGAAGACGCTCCCGGCACCCGATTTCACAGCACAGCGACATCTATTGGCAGAGTAGGCTAACTTGAAATATTTATTAGTATTTAGCTCATTTTGCATCTTAATTCTGCACTCAGAGATGCCAAAATTTAATACTTGTTCCTTTTGACATTTCCAACAACTCCACAAAGTTTCATCCGAATCAGTTCCGTACTTTTTGAGTTATCCTGCTGACAAACAAACCAACCAACCAAAAAACCAACGCCAGTGAAAACAATACCTCCTTCGGCGGAGGTAATAATAATAATAAACTGTATATGGAGGAGGGGGTGTCCAGAAGAAATAGCCCAAGAAGGAAAATGGACGAAATGCATGAGTAGGCAAGTATTTGAGTGAATATTTTACAAATACAATTTTCTTATAATATAAATTGAGTAAATAATCCAAACGTCCCAACCACTGGAAAATAGAGGAGTTAATATGTTGCATCCAGCGGATTATTTATGCAGTGAGAAATAACTCTTCAAAACTCCCATGTGGGATTGAATTTCTTTTAGACCGGAAGCTTTCCCTCCTGGAGGAACTGAACAACAACGGAGGTCTGAAGCAAAAGCAAACACCAAATTTAACCCAAGA
The DNA here is from genome assembly GCA_013387185.1 of Caligus rogercresseyi. Taxonomy (NCBI): domain Eukaryota; kingdom Metazoa; phylum Arthropoda; class Copepoda; order Siphonostomatoida; family Caligidae; genus Caligus; species Caligus rogercresseyi. The sequence continues at coordinate 7,252,831 of CP045894.1, forward strand.
CATCTCTTAAAGTTGTATTTTAATTTTTTTATAGTTAATATCTAGAAAATTTCTTGATTTACCCAAAAAAAATTATGTTATATCATCATTCTCTTTTTTGTCAATCTTATTATCAATTGAATGTGCAAAAAAATATGTTTAAATATGTTTAGCCATGTAACATTTTTTATGTTTGCCTCAGTGTTAGTGCATATCGTTTATTTTTATGTATTTTAAAACTCCGGACTAATAATATAAAAATTGTGTACTTCAAAACAAAAAAAATTAGTAAATAATGACAAAAAATATTTTTTTTTTCTACAATTACAGATAAAAGATTTCCTTGTTATTGTTCTTAAACCGAGAAAATATTTATTTGGGCCCTTCATGCATTATCGTTTTTCTTTTTTATGATGGATCCTTTCTTCCTGGGCCGTATTTTCATCGGCCATTTCTTTCTAATATTGGAGGAGGGAGTTCATTGATTTTATATAATCCGTTGAATATGTTTTTGTCAATTAAAAAAGCCTCATGAATATTTGAAATAGAAGAATCACTCTATGATCGGAGCTTAATTCCTTTAGGAGAAAGTAAAAAAATATATCCCGGGTTGGATGATTTTTTTTCATTTTAACAATATATATGGTTATCAATAAAAAAACTGTTTTAGAAATATCTAAAAACAGATAACATAAATAACAGACTTGTTGATTTATCGTTCATTTGTTGACGTTCGCGAACGTCGTTCGTTCGTTCATCGTTATGACTCCTCCCTCAATAAAGACATATTCGTGATCTCTCTCTCTATTGCTTCAATTTTATATTCCGGTTTTAAATACTTGGAGTTAAAACTAGTTAAAAAAATTGTCTATACCATAGAGATATAAAAATATAGAGAGCTTATTCCCTCCAATTAGCAGAGAAACATCATTCAGCTGTATTCTGGTCACAATGACGTATTTCTCTTCCCTTCAATAGCAGACAAAACATCGTCGTTCAGCTGTATTCGGGACACAATGACGTATTTCTCTGAAGGATCCAATAAGCTCTCTATGCCTTTATAAGTCTAGTATCTGTACTCTTAATTTGTTTAAAGTATTTTTTCAAAGTTTCAGGTACCTTGGTGGACTTGAATATTTTGCCGGTATTGCCTCAGGGCTTACTTTTACTCCTGACTCAGAGCAGTCATTTTTAGCCTTAATTTGACATCTTATCGGAGCACTAGATAATTTTTAGAAAACGACCGGGACACTTTTTTCGCCGGGACCCGGGCCGGGACTTAATTTTTTCAAGCCGGGCCGGGACTTCAGTATATTTTCGTTCCTTTGTCATTCTGTGACGACGTTTTTTTAGAAAAGAAATTTCCAAAAAAGTGATGTTTTTTTTAGAAAAGAAATTTCAAAAAAAGTTACGACATTTTTTTTTTTTTTTTAATATTTAAAAATTCTTTAAGTCCCGGCCCGGTGATTTTTAGACACCGGGCCAGGACGTTCAAAAACAACCGGGACGTAAATTTATATTTTTTTTAAATACTGCATCTATTGATACCAACCCTTTTTAACTACAGAATAACGCTAATTTGTTATGGTATAAGATATTTCTTGAAAATAAATTCCCTCCACGAAGATGACTTTTTGCAATCTCTCCCTTCAAAAGTCGATTTTTAAATCTATCGATACGGCCCTCAGTAGGTAGATTTATTATTTAAAAAAAAATAACTTTTCTACCGAAGTCGATAGGACATAAAGGACGTCAGAGCAATATATCGGCCGTAAATTTATATATTTTTAAATACTGCATCCCCTCAACTTGATATATGTCACCCATAAGTTTATAAAGCCTCATAATATAAGGACTATTGTATGGGCGTTTACCTGATATTTAAATGGTTAAATACTAACCCACCAGATGTTGTATGTACATGCATACTATTTACATACACGAAAGAAGAAAAAAAACACGTTGCATCAAGCACAAGGGGACTGGAAGGAGTAGCGGATCAATTACTCATTATCTGGGCACAAAAAAGGTGTGGATCAATTTTGATAGATTTTTTTCTTATTAGACTAAAGGCATCATACTATATATGTAGATGTGAATCATGTTACTAGTCTCCTCTTGTGAGTATGTGAGTATGTGTTATACCTTCGAGAGTGAGAGTGTGGATGAAAGTGTTTTCTATAGAGAACATTGTGTGGATGTAATGGAGTGTAGACTCTTGTAAGTATTATATACCTTCGTTTTTTCTTCATGCTTGAGGTGATGGCTTGTATGTATGTATTTATTATTACTAATACTCCATTCCTTCTATCACAAGCCATACATACATACGAAGAAGAAGACCTATTGAATTGTTTTTATAAGTGAGACGGGCGGCGCATTATTTTCCCTTCTTTCGAGTCTTCCGTTACATACTGTATAGTAGGTTGAGTAAAAAACCAGGAATGGAAGTGTGAGTTTCTATTTTTCCCTTCTTCTTTCTTTTTCCTTCTTCTTCTTCTAACTTTCAAGAAAGAAATCTTGCCAAGTTGCTGGTTGAATGGTTGGGCAGGCGATGAACAGAGAGTCAATGTGTAGTAGTAGTAGTAGTATGAAGAAGAAGAATGCAAGAAAGACGAGGAGTGAGTGAGTAAGGAAGGAAAGAAGGAATGAAAAAGCCAAATACTAGGATTCCGGTTCTGTCGTCAGAGCGTACTTTCTCAAGAGTGCCTCCTACCCAGGACTAAGGGCACTCGCTTTGAAATGCATTTCTCCATCCCGGAGATTCAGGAGCTCAAGGATGCCAAAGGAGGAACGTTCACTGTGAGTGACACGCACATATATATATATTTAGTGCCCTAAGCGACGATTTCATAATTCTTCTTATTTGTTTTTAGACGTACTCCATTCATATCAATGGTACTTTCCACTGCTCCCTCCGCTACCGTCAGTTCCACGCCTTCCATGAGCAGCTCCGTCGTGAGTTCCTTTCGGGTCTCCCCCCCTTCCCCCCAAGAAGGTTTTCCCGCTCTCGGAGGCCTCCAAGGAGGAGCGACGCCTTCAGTTGGAGAAGTACATGCAACTGAGCGCCACGGATCCTCGTATCTCCAACTCCTTACCCTTCCATGGCTTCCTTCTCGCGGCTCAAAGGGAGACTCGCTCCAGCTCCTGTGAGGACCCAGACACTGAGACGTCCTCCTCCTTGCCCCTGGACGTTTATCTCATGCACGATCATAAGGTCTCCCTCCATGGACAACATGGAAACCTTCAGACGGATCAGGTCTTGGAGGAAGTCTGTGGGGAGCTGGGAATTCCCCCGGAGTTCGTCTATCACTTTGCACTCTTTCTCATTCAGAAACATTCCAATGAAACCTACTCCATTGTGCGGAAGCTACAGGATTTTGAGTCACCCTATATTTCACAAAAGACAGGCACCGGAGGATCGCTTAAACTTGTACTTAGGAAATGGTAGGTCGAAGGGACTCAGATGTGCAGTGCATAATATCAATGACGTAATATCTCTACTTGGAAAGTGACCTACCTCTTATATACTACTAAAAAGGAATATACATTGAATAGTACGCAAAGTCGGTTCATTTGTAATCAAAACATACCGCAAAATATGGTTCAACTTTCACTATCTTAATATAAAATGGCATCAATACCATACAACAAATAGGATATTTACAATAAATCCACATAACTGAAGAAAAGTCTATAACGTTAGAATACTATTTTTTATACAAATGATTATTCCGAATCATTTGTAGGTATATATTAATCTAGAAGTTAATCGAATAAAAAGAGGCTTATGTTTAAAAAAATAACTTGCAATGAAGTTATATTTTTGTTTAGAAATTAAAATTACTGTAACAAGATGGGTTTTAGCAGGCTTGTGAGCGTTCAGCTTTTTTTGCGTTCAGCGTTCCGTTCAGCGTTCAAAAAAAATTAGCGTTCCGTTCAAGTTCATGTTTTTGCGTTCAGCGTTCGTTAGCGTTCAGCGTTCAAATATTTAAAAAATAATTTCCCAAAAAAGTACTGTGTTGTGATGATGTTTTTTTTAGAAAAGAATTTCCCAAAAAAGTACTGCGTAGTGGTGACTTTTTTTTAGAAAAGAATTTCCAAAAAAGTAATGCGTAGTGACGTTTTTTTAGAAAAGAATTTCCGAAAAAAGTAATGCGTAGTGAGGACGGTTTTTTTTAGAAAAGAATTTCCAAAAAAAAGTAATGCGTAGTGATGACTTTTTTTATAAGAATTTCCAAAAAAAGTGATGACGTTTTTCCGAAAAAAGTCCGAGAAATGTTTGGAAAAATTGAACGCTGAACGCAAAACTCTTTTTTTTGGCGTTCAGCGTTCAAAAAAAAGTTGCGTTCCGTTCACAAGCCTGGTTTTTAGTGTAATAGTTGTTATATTTTTGAAGGGAAATAAGATGCTTATATTGATAATATTAACTATACGGTTCTATTATTAGGATGTAACGGTGTGAACTTTAAACACTTTTATATATGTACTACAATTTCAATCCACAGGACTCACATTTTCTATGAAATGTTATTCTTTAACTGAATGTAAACTCTGCAGATAATTAGACTACTGACTCAAACTTAATGCAATGAAACATCATTGTCGACACTCATAAATCAACGTGACACCCCTTATGGTACATTAAGAATATTATGAGTAAATAACATATTAAAAGCATTGTTACCATCAACAAATATATTATTCCATCGTACTTTTCTAATAATAAGATAATATATTTTAAAAATCAAACTTTCATCGATATTGAGAAAACAATTATATAAATTTGAAATTAAAATCAAGAAGACATTCGACTAAAAAATATATTATTATTACAATGGAAATGACACAAGTTCTTGCTGTCACCTTTGCAAAACCTATACATGTTTTAATTGTACGAGAAACCTAAAGTGTTATGCATAAGCTTATATTATTGTGTATGCCTGAAATCGTACATTCATTTAACATTAAGATGAAATTTATACTGATATGAGCTATAAATATATTATATTTTTAAAAAAAATGACTTACACTTTAAAGTATATTTTAAACAAATATTTTGATGGGCAATGAGTTCGTCTTTGGCCAAGACTAAATTAGGGAATAACACAAATGGCTCATAATGCCAATTTAATAGTACTCTTACATGAAGGACACTTCAAAACAATAATACTTTTTTGTAATATATTATACATATCCGTCTCTTTTATCAAAGTATTTTTCAATTTATTGCATACATTGATTGTTTCTAATCGCACTGATCGTCATCCATCATTTATTAGCTAAAATTCATACAGTGTAAAAATATAAGAATACACTAGAAAGTAGGAGATAAAAAAACACAATCTTAAGATAGTTACGTTAAAAACCAAACATAAATGAACATTATAATTACAAAATTACTGTCTAAAGATAAAACCATAATATAAAATGACTTATTAAAAATTATTTCATATTCAATATAAAACGTCGTCTTATTGTCGATTTGATGAGTTTGAGGTATTCGAGAGAATTTGAAGTTAATTTTTTAAATCATTTGCATTCAAAGTGAGATAAATACGTTAAAGTACAGAAATAAACATTATTATCCTTTCAATAAAATAAATATGAATTAATAAATTGCAGGAAAGTTATAAATATATTTTGCTCAACATACTATCATCCTGAAAGTATTGAACATGCTGAATTTGTCACAATACATATAGTGATTAATATCCAGCACGGATTTTGCTTCTTCTAAATCCTTCCTTTGTGACGCTACTGACTTTAAATTTGTCATATTTATTTTCATTATATTAACACCTCTACCTTGGTAGTTAAACATCAACAAGTGGTCAAATATTGGAATATTTCAAATAATATACCTAAATAAGTAATTGAAATACATATGTTAATATATACTTTTTTAATATTAAGTCCATTTGAAATCATCTAGCCTCTTATGATGACCCTATTCACTTTATCAATACCCTAGGTCAGTGGTTCCCAAAGTGGGGGGAGCGCTTCTTAGGGGGGGCAGGGAAAAAAAGAGTGAATGAAAATATAAATACCGAAAACTAAATAACACTGCTAGAAAATGGATGAAGAACAAAAAAAGGTTGAGGTTGGTATTAATTACAATGTGTGAAATAAACTGCAATGGACTCTGAGAACAAAATTTGTGTATGTTCTTTTTTTTTTTTTTGGGGGGGGGGGGGGGTGCAAAAATTTATTATGTACCAAAGGGGGGCCCAGCAGAAAAAGTTTGGGAACCACTGCCCTAGGTTGTTCTTTTATTTCTCCCTCGCATATATGGATTGAGATATTTCATGTTTCCTTATGGGTTTTTTTCTTCTCCTTCTAGTTCTTGGGATCCAGACATCGACTCCCAACTTCTCTCAAACAAAACCACATTGAATCTCCTGTATATTCAAACAGTCACTGATGTGGAAAGGGGATGGATTCAGGCCTCTGCAGAGACCAAGAAAACCCTGGCTCGACTTCAGTCCAGAGGGGCAAAGCTTGAGGTATTATAAGAAAGACTCCAAACCAAGCCATAGTATTTACCTATAACACGGATTTTTATAATAACTGAATGGAGAATAAAATTGATAAAATTAGGATATGAACGAAATGTTTTTGAGCCATCTAACACTGATTGTCTTTTTGACGCAAATAGTAGCATACATTCAAATTTCACTCTTTTCTTAGAAAACACTCAAATACATGATGAGGTGTTTTAGGTTCTTAAAGGCTAAAAAATGATGATTTTATTTATATATTTTGGCTCTTGGAATGCCTGTTGCATTTCAGGTGGAACCCTTAGAGATATAAAGATATAGAGAGCTGATTCAATTGCAGAGAAACATCGTTCAGCTGTATTCTGTGTGTCCACTATAAACAAAGTAATTTGATTTACGTCATCGTAAGCTGATCATAGAGATAGAATCTATCTCTATGATCAGCTTACGATGACGTAGTTCAAATTACTTTGTTTATAGTGGACACACAGAATCAGTTGAAAGGAATAAGCTCTCTATATATTTTTATCTCTATGATGGAAACAATGAAAATACCGGTTTTTAAGGATTTAACGGTCCAAATGAAATTTGGAAAACCCAATTTTTAAGACGTGTATAGCAAATAAAGTTTACTTTATTTTTTTAAATGTTTTTAAACTGCCTATATTAGTATAAATGTTCTTTGTAGAGCTACGTATAGTCACTGAATTACGTACATATACTGCAGCATTACAAAACAAAAACAACAACAAATATATAATAATCTAATTTTCATTTTATTATTAATTATAAAATATGTTATTTACATCATAATATACAAAGGTATATATATATATAAACCGAAGCAGTTACTTAAAAGAAAAATCATGTATAATAAACTTAATCCCTTCAAAAATAAAATTGACAACTTATCAATATATATAAAATATGGGACTTATTAGGAATTAGGGAATATCTTTTTTTTGCCATTTTTGGTATGTCAATCAATGAAAATACAATTACAATGTTACATTTATGATATAAGCCTCAAATTAATTTACCTTATTACATTGTACGTCCATTGAAAGAACACTCTTTCCTATACCACCCCTTTCCCTTCAAGATCCTAATAAACGTGACTCCATCTCCTAATAAGTTCCTCCTCCTTTTTTAGTATATGGATCTAGCTCGAAACCTCAAGTTTTATGGCTACGTCCATTTCCTTCCTTGCCTCTGTGATTACCCTTCCACCGACACGCCCGTCCAAGTCGCGATCGGCATGCGAGAGCTTGTCATTCGAGTGGAGGACCCTACGACCGGAGAGCTCAAGGAAGGGAACTTTAAAGTGACAAAAATGCGCTGCTGGCGGATCATGACCCTCACAAACCCCAAGGACGATGACGACAACAAACTGGAGCTGAGCTTCGAATACTTGATCAACAATCAGAGCCTTCAATGGGTTACCATCGTCTCCTCACAAGCCATTCTTATGTCCATTTGCCTTCAGTCCATTGTTGAGGAACTCTTGAGAAAAAAGAGCAGAATACCCATTAAAAAGGTGAGTTTATCACTACCGAATGTAAATCGGTATTCGATACTACCGACGGTAGATTTCAAATACCGAACAGATTATACGATATGCGGTAGGAACTACCTAATATCGTACCGATGGACAATCGGTACGGTATATTTGAAAGTATGACTTTTGTAGCATTCACATAAAGACATAAAGATATAGAGAGCTTATTCCTTCAATAGCAGAGAAACATCGTTCAACTGTCGCTTTGCCCAAGCGCTCCCTTGTGTGAAGAACTTGAACTTTGCAAAATAAATAAACAACTACAACTTATAGTATTATAGAGCAGATACATAAATAGACATTCAATGTAAACATATGCTATGGATTGAATACTAGAGTACCTGAAAGTGTATTTAATATCGGACAATAGGAGACAGTAAATGAAAAAATATATATTTTTTCCATTCTTCCTTCCATTTCCTACAAAATCCAAGTACATATATAATTTATATAATATTAGTATGTATTAAATTTCAAATAATCTCTAATAAACTATAACGACTGACGTATTTAATTGTCCTTTGTTATAAATTGTCCGATATTTAATGCATATGAAGAAGTAAGAGCAGATACATAAATAAATTATCTCTCTTTCTAATCTACCGTACCGAATATCGATCGATACCGTAGATATATAATAAAATCTACCGAATGCCGATATCGTTCGGTCATTCGGTATATACCGAATACCGAACCGGCGGTAGATTTTTCTACCAAATCCCAGCTCTGAGTTTATCATGTTTGTTTTTCGGTGTTAGTTAGATGTATTGTAAAAAACGAGTATCCGAACACGGATAGCCAATCCAATATGGACTAAACTTGTATATTCTTGATACACAAATTAAAATCAACCTCAAATTTTAATATTGCCTGTTTGTAAGCTTGTTGATCAGAGTTTTTTTTCTTCTGATCGACGACCAATTTAATCGCTGAGCGGAGAACCGCAAACAGTCCTAATTGTTTGATCTCTTGATCGAAAGGAATTAGAAAAAAGTAACATTTGAAAGGTACGGTACAAATCATCGTTGCCACTTAAACGCCATGCGATCTAAGGATATTAGGGTTAAAAATACATCGCCGATGGGTCATTGGGCCCTACCAATCTCAATGATGGGGCAATCATTTTAACCTTTCAATGACCCATTGTGTTCGAAGTACGATTTCTGTTCTATTCACAATTAACAAAAAAAAAAGTAAGTTTAGTTTAAAAATTAAGGCTATGTTAAGATTTTTCTTTCCTTTTTGAGATTGAACAGTGAAAGTTTTTATGCATAACTCATAAGTATAATTTTAATTTTATCTTTTTTTTTAAATTTAGGCGGGAGAAAAGTCATGTACGATTGAGTATACTTATCCACGGCGAGATGGCTCATACCAAATAATCCCCATACGATCCGGCTTGCACTCCAACCCTTGTGCTCCAAGTCCCAGGCAAATGGACAACCATTCCAATGGCGGCAGCATCATTAGTAAAAAGGTAATGTGGCCTCTGTGATTATGTATTTTGAGCTCATTCAGAAATAAGTCCAACTGCACCCTTTCGTTTACTTATACGTGGCCCATTCCTTGTTTTGATCCTTGAATTTTTCCTTACAGTGTGTTCAAAAATAGCTTAGCTGTCCTTAAAAAAGTTAATATATATCCTAACATGTTAACGATGAATATTTATGATTATCCATAAACGCGATTCTTAAGCTAAAATCAATTCAAAAATTGCATATTTATGTCATAAAATATTTTTTTTAAATCAAAAATGACCCTCAAGGTTTTTGTCAAATATTCATGGTTTACCCTCGAAAATGAACTCAATGCTCACATTTACTATTCCATTAATATGCTGATGCAGTGAGGATTTGCTGCTACATTTTAAAATAATATAGGAGCTTTTAGATCATCATGCCAAGAAACGTTAATCGTTTAAACTATGTTTATTGGCAAAAAAAAAACTATTTAAAAATCAATAAATAAAGGAACAACGACAAAAATTCCCGTTTTAAGTTGTTTTCATCCATGTTATGGACAAATCAGGGCTTTGTATGAAATGATCGTTGAGGAAATAAAAAGGGAAAATATTATACACTAGCGAATATTACCCGGCGCTGCCCGGGATTTTCCAACTTGACAATAGTCTGGATGGAAAAAATCACACTAATAATTTTAGTGATGTCATCGCGTGTGATTTTTCATATTAAAATAAATTCTATAAAAAGTCGTCATAGGGTCTTCATTGCCATTTTTTCCGTTTTGTATTCCTTAAGGCTGGATATTTAAACATCATAAAGAGAAGAAATCACACGAATAATTTCAGTGATGTCATCGCATGTGACATTTCATATTAAAATCAGTTCCTTCAACAGTTGCCATTGGGTCTTCATTGCCATTTTTCCGTTTTGTATTCCAAACGGCTGGGTATTTAAACATCACACAAAGAAGAAATCACACTAATAATTTCAGTGAAATCATCGCATGTGACTTTTCATATTAAAATCAGTTCCTTAAAAAGTTGTCTTAGCTCTTCATTACCATTTTTTTCCGTTTTTTATACCTTACGGCTGGGTATTTAAACATCGTAAAAAGAAGATGAATAATATTAGTGATGTCATCACATGTGATTTTCTATAATCAAATCAGTTCCTTAAAAAGTTGTCCTTGGGTCTTCATTACCATTTTTTCCGATTTTTTGTTCCTTAAGGCTGGGAATTTAAACATCATAAAAAGAAGTTGTTTTTAAGTCGTTTCATAGAGTGCCTACCTATGTTATTTTCTTATTAGAAGTAGCTCCTTAAAAAGTCGTCATTATATCGTCATTGCCATTTTTTTCCGTTTTGTATTCCTTAAGGCTGGGTATTGACATCCCTCTCCATCTCTAGGCATTATTGAAATTTGATTAGCACGATGTTGCAATATAAAAAAGTGTTGTTATTTTCCACAAAACTTAAATTTGGGGGGACATACAGGGACAGAAAGAAAAATATTTTTGAGTAATCATGTAGAAAACGAATTTTCTGGGAAACACTCAATAAAACAAAAACACGTCTTAGTACCTCAGTCTTATCCACAGAAAATTTGGGCAAAATCTAACTTGCAAATTTTAAAAAATCGGTAAAAAACGTTTTGGCGAATAAAATAAGCATGTCGATGACGAATTTTCCGGGAGTTGACAACCCCACTAAAACACTCCCTGAGCTCTCAAAACTATTCACTGAAAATTTCGTCAAGATCTAATGACCCGTTCGGGAGATACAGGGAAACGAACGAACGAACGAACGAACGAACAAACGAACGAACGAACGGAATTCTTTTTTTATAAGTATAGATGAACTAATTTTATGTATTAATGTCTTATTTTATTAATAGCGTAGCTATACATTTTCAAAATGAACGGATTTAAAATGCATGACAAAGTTAAAATGAACAAATCTGAACAATGAATGATTCAAGGCAACTAAGCGACTTATAATATCTAAAACGTCATTATATTTAGTTATTATATAATATGATCAAAACAATATTACATTATATAGCATTATTATTTAGAATATATCATGATTATTAAATATTTATAACCTTTTTTCAGAGTATCAATTTGAGTTCCCTCACTAGCCGTCAGTATTCCGTCAAGAGACTTAGTGAAAAGTTTGATGTCGTGAACATGAGGGACACCATGGCCGCGGAGGACGTTTTCATCGAGAATGAAGCCTTTGTGGACATACAGGATGACGAACTTTAATTGTCCTCTTTCTCCCCTGTTATACCACCATGTCCGTTTTTTGATTTTTTATATTTAATATATCATTATATAATAGTGTCACGTACCTAGATATCATTTAAACAACATTAATAAATAGGTATTCCATGTAGACAATCAGATTTAAGATATTTATTTACTGCTTGAAGGAGCCTAGCATTATTATTACTTTGAGGATTTCATTATGTTGCTTAATTTGGGCCTATGGTCTAGGGACGGAGATTACCAGTAATTTCTACGATAAATTACATTTTTCTCAATAAAAGGATTATGATAAAAATGACTTGATATACCATAGAGATAAAAAGATATAGGAAGCTTATTTCCTTCATCTGTATTTTGTGTCCGATATAAACAAAGTAATATGTACTACGTCATCGTAAGCTGATCATAGAGATAGAATTTATCTCTATGATCAGCTTACGATGACGTGGTACAAATACTTTATTTATTTTGAACCATAGAGATATAAAGATATAGAGAGCTTATTGGATTTGTCAGAGAAATACGTCATTGTGTCAAGAATATATGTATCTGTGTATTCAAAATAAACAAAGTAATTTGTATTACGTCATCGTAAGCTGATCATAGAGATAGAAGTTATCTCTATGATCAGCTTACGATGACGTAGTACAAATTACTTTGTTTATTTGAACACACAGAATACAGCTGAACGTTGTTTCTCTGCTATTGAAGGGAATCAGCTCTCTATTTCGTTATATCTCTATGTATAAACTATCTCTATGATCAGCTTACGATGACGTAGATCAAATTACTTTGTTTATATTGGACACACAGAATATAGCGGAACGATGTTTCTCTGCTATTGAAGAGAATCAGTTCTTTATATCTTTATGGAAATATTAGTGATGGGTCACGAGTAAAACTCGTTTTTTAATACTCGAGTTTTATTTAGTAAGTAAAATAAGTCTTCAAATACTCGACTCGTGTCTGAAATCGAAGAGTTTTTACTCGTTACTCGGGGGAAAACTCGCTACTTGGAGAAAACTCGTTAATCACGTGGAAATTTCTTACGCAACGAAAAACTCGTCCCTTCAAATAATACGTCTGGACCAATCAAGAGCCTCAAAAGTAATTGACTTTTAATAAAAATTAGTAATGAGACGGTCTTCTTAAGGTCATTTATGGACTGAGTATTGTTTTTAAATACATTTTACCGTTTCTTTACACATCATACTAGCTTCATAAAATAAAAATACACAATATATCATCTATAAGTCCAAAACAATTTTTATAGTTCTTACTCTTCTTGTCTTCATCAAACTATGTACCATGTGACAACGGAAATCAGCTCAGAGAAAAAAGTAACATTCTCCAAAATAATTCCCCTTCCCAAAACTTTATTAAGCAAGTACAAATAATTTTCTGAGGTTAGTCGATTTCCTGCCCACTCTCTACCTAGTCGGGATACTCATCCATGACTTGTATTTAGAAATAGATAAGCAATTTTCTGAATTAGAAACTTCAGAAGAATTGTGTGAGGCCACACTTCTTGATCCACGTTTTAAGGATTACTCAAAAAGCTTTCGCAATTTAAAACCAGCAGAACATTTCAAAATGAAAATTATTTAGGAGTACCAACAGATTATGAATAATCCTTTAAATCATCCTTTCCCAAATTATGATATGCGTACCCCTAGAGTACGCAACGTTATTATAAGGGGTTAGTTAGTTAATTATTTATTGCTGTTTTTTCATAGTACATAAAACATTACAAGTATACATTCATATAAGCAAATACATATATACTGACTGTAAAAGTTTGGGAAGCACTGCTTTAAATGAAAACGACCAATCAATGACTAAAAATAATTCTCTCAAACAGCCTCAATCTAGTGTTTGGGAATATTTTTTTTTCAATTCACTATTCAAAATCAAGACAATTTTGTTCAAAATGTTCAAAGAGAATGGAACAAGTATTTAAACGAACCAAAAGTTGGAGTAAATCGCTCTTTCATGCGTGGTTTTTAAATATTTGATTGTACAAGGAACATCATATATTTTCTACGATTTGGAAAATTATAACTAATCGTCGTAATAGATAGCTCACAGATGTTCATGCTGAACAATTGTTCAAATTAAACGCCAATTTACGTTAGTCATTCTAGATTTGCTAAAAAAATATAAAACAAATTTTTATTTCAAAAAAGTTGTATGTTTGTATAAACTATAAGTTGTATTCTTTCTATTTATATATCTGTTAAATATCGCATTTAAAATATATCGTTGTTTTACCTTATTATACCTTTGTTCTTATTATTATCGTTTATTTTGTAACTTCTTGAAATGTCAAGGACCAAAATATTTACTGGTTGACACGTACATATTATCTTTGAGATTATTTGTTTTTAAGGACTAAATGTTGATTTCGACTTTGATATCAACTAATTTATTTATAAATATTACTTCTAGCAAAAAAACATAGAATAATTGAATTTTGTTTTGTTTGTGATATGTAACCGATTTATGGCCTAACAATTTACTCCAGGAATAAATTTTAGAATTTTATTAAATGAAGCCCTTAAGCCTCATTTTTGACTTTTATAAAATTAAGAAGAAAAAAAATCCGAACTGAATAGAACTTATGATCATTTCACATCAATTCGGATGTTAAAAGAATGTTCTATAAAGTACGAGTATTCCTGAAAGTTCACGAGTATATTTCTTTTTGATATATGTGATGTATTTTCTTAAAATGACGCTTGAGAAAAAAAAGAGAAGAAGAGAAAAACCCCTTTTTCTATTTTTAGCTATTTTTACTTCATAAGAAATTACCATAAAGATATTATTCCTCAAAATTTGACCTCTTATCAACAACTGACAAAATGAATCACAACACCGAATTATAAAAAAATGCTTATATTTTCATATTAACCCTTTGAATAATAATAATGGTTAGTTAGGTTATTTTATAGTATTCTAGAATAAGATGATCCAATGCGAACGGCGTTCTTCAGTCCATGCTAAATAAACTTCGTTGGACATTCAAACTTGTATGTAATATATATATTAAATAAAAAGTCTTTATATCATTTGGGACAAGGATATACATGATTTATATTTATCATAGAAACATTAGAACGCTCTACTCACACAATTATATTTATAACAATAAAAAATCACTCTGGCTTGAGAGTAGACCTCAGTTCATCATTTTCCTTTAGCTCTTTGATGATATCCAGTCCCCCAACGAGCTCACCTTTGACGTACACCTGAGGGTAAGTCGGCCAATTGGAGTAGGTTTTGAGCCCCTGGCGGACTTCTTCATCCCCAAGGATGTCAAAGGTCCCAAACTCCAGCTTTTCCTCAGAGAGAATGTTCATGAGCTGTCGACTAAAGCCACAGCGGGGCTCCTGCGGTGATCCCTTCATAAAAATCATGAGAGAGGACTTATTGGTAAGTTCCTTGAGCCTCTCATTGAGATCTTTTTCTTTTTGGGAAAGACGGAGGAGAGCTCTCCGGACTCGTGCATTTCCTTGATGATGTCCAAGCCTCCAATGAGGTTCCCCTGGACGTAGAGCTGGGGGTATGTGGGCCATTTAGAGTAGTCTTTGAGGCCCTGACGGATGGCTTCATCTTGTAGGATGTCGAAGGTGGAGTACTTCAAATCCTCGTAAGTGCTCAGGATGTCGATGGTAGCCCGGCTGAACTTGCATTTGGGCTCCTCTTTTCCTCCCTTCATAAAAAGCATGACCGGAGCAGAGGATAAGAGCTTCTCACAGCGTTTGTGGACGTTTACAACTAGCTCTCCGCCGCTGGGGGTCAGAACAGAGAGGCTGGGGGTCTTGATGAAGGTCTTGAGGGCGTTTACGACTTTGACAGGGTGAGCCCCGTCGATTCGCTCAATCTTTTGGCCTTTGCGGAAGAAAAGGAAAGTTGGCACGGCGTGCACCTCATACTCCGTGGGAATTTCCGTAACTTCTTCGGCATCCAATCGGTATAAAGCCGCTGTAGGCTCCTCTGTAAATATGTAATAGTTAATTAAAATAATTATATTCGTTCATTATATTTTATAAACATTTTTTTAATTGAAGAAAGCATTTTTGTTATTACAGTTGTCCCTCGCAAAGTCGCGACGGCCCGGATCCACTACACAACCACGGCGATATATATGAGGGTCGCAATGTTGGTATATATTGAAATTTAGAGAGATTTGACATCACCCGGCGTTTAAACCTACTGCCATTTTGCCTTGTTGTCGTACGTGCGTCTGAATACATGTACGCGGCCGGACCTTTTTTTCAATGATAAATATTAGACTTAAGTTTTTTGTGTGAAATTCTGCCATTGAGTTCATATGGGGACGTTTTGTCGATAAAAAACGGGAGCCAAGCCGTCGTCGCTTAGTAAAAGAACTGCAAGATGTCGAGGGACGAAGTAGCGAAGGCCGACTGTAATATATTTTGTAAATATTTAGTTTTTTGGCCTATTTGGATCGCTGTAGGCTCCGCTATATATATATTCAATAAATATGCATAAAATATATACGTTAAATGTAAAAAATCATTAATTTATTCAGATGCTTAAAATTTTGAGTTAAGCTTTTCAATTATTTTGTTTTATACATTTTGTAAATATTAAGCTGTTTCGGCCCATTTGATACGATGGAGTTGCAATATCATTCGTCGTGTGGATTAAGAATATTTATATTTTTTCTTTATTTGATTCATATGTTTACAATTTTGAGGAAAGACTTTAAAAAAATTACTTCATAGCGTTGCTATCCATTGATATTATTGTTCCTTTCTGTTTCGCTCAATCAAGGAGTGAACACTTAGTTTTTGCAGTGATATTTTTATATACAAAATATAACAAGTTGAAAATGGAAAATCGTTTATTTTGGAAGGATATTTTTCTTAGAAACTATATTATTCGTCCGTTGAATGTTGAAACTTAAAAATTTATCTAGTATAGTTTCATTTTTATTTGATTCAATTACAGCCTTGCAGCTCAAAAAAGCTATCTTAAAAAAATAATAGAACACATTAACTAGGTTTTTGTCATATTTTATTAGTGGCTGAGCGTGTTGGCAAGGAGGGGCATTTTGCTAGATTTGCATCTTTCTACGTTGTGGGTCATACAAATCCACTTTTTAAAATATGGACGAGGCTTTCTGCATCCCTGATGTATTCTAAAATTCCACCATTGTTTTGGGGGCTTATATTTAGCACTAGCTGGTCACCTGTTTTTGCTCATTCTAATCTACCCGCTATTCCACGTAACTGGAACTGTTACGCTCTGGGTCATAGTTCAAAGAACATGACTCAGGACTGGGTAGATTCTTTATAGCTCAAGTACAAATACAACTTGGGACAACGAGTTAAGACGTTCTGGTCAACGAATAAAGAATCAAGTAAGACGACACATCGAGGAATAACTTCAAAAATGCTTTCAAATATATTCACAAATTTAAATAATAGATAAATAAGTAATCAAATAAGATCTTGTTCTATATATTGCCTCTTAGAAGAATTTAGACGATTTGTAGGACATTGCAGAATGCCTCTTAAGTTGTATTCCGACAATGCAACATTTTTTTTAACGAACATTTATTAAAATAATTATTCGCTAATGCCAAGTTCAATATATATAATAACATACATGGAATGTCTAACAGAAAAAATGGTAGGCATATTCCAAAACCATTTAGAATAGTCGCACAAAAAAAAGTAAATTAGCAATCCAACAAATTGAGATACGAGTCAAGGAGCTTACGAGCATCATTAATGATAGACCATGGGGAAAGATACATCAAGATCACACGGCTTCAGCTGCAATAACTCTTTATGTACCGATTCATGGTCGTCAAAAAAAATGATAACTTCACAAGAATCAGTCGTGTCTACGTTATCATATGGAAACGTGTGGTTATCAAGAAAAAAAATCATTCTTATACTTTAGAGAAGAAAAAAAACAATAATAAATAAATTAAGCATTAGTAAAAAATGGTACACTTCCTTCACAAAAAATCATAAATGAAGGAGATAGAGTAATCTAAAAACACGTTAGAAAAGAACGCAAGGAAAGTGGCAAAAATTCCACAAACGCGACAAATGTTTCTATGGTTATATAATTTTAAGTATGGTCAACCGGATTTGACAAAGTGATTTTTTTTCTTCTTATAGTGATCAAAATTGCACATGACGTAGATTTTTTTTAAATTATAAAACCAAAGAATTTTATGAAAGGTTTGAAGATGTTGTGTGGATTGGGAGAGGATAAAACAACTTAATTACATCATAAGTGTAATTTCTAAGATCCGTAGTCAAAGAACACAAAGAGCTTCGTGTGAATCTTGAATCTTTTCTCAAATATAAATAAATTCTGCCAATGATCAACCACCAAAAAAACCTTACTTTTTTCGTGAACCCTAATGAAATATCCATTCAAATACTTGCCTCTGGCTAGCTCCTCCATGGCTTCATTCATGAGAGGACATTCCTTGGCCCAAGGGACCCAAAAGTGCACGAGGATAACACGATCCTCAGAGATGATCTTTCGGAATTCCTCCGGAGTCTTGATATCAGTCACACTCATGATGAAGGCTCTGGAATCACTGGAATTTGTATGTGTGTGTTATTCTCCTCTCTCTTACACTTCGAATGTGCGGCTAGCTAGGAAATGAGCATGAGAAGTTTTTCGGGGCAAATGAATCACTCAACCTCAATACATAACAACGAACTTTTCAAATAATATAAAAATTGATTCAAGTCATGTGTACATTCTTGTAATATTGCTTGCGTAATTTTCAGCCACAAATTATGAATAGAAGAAGGATGAAGAATAAATGTAATATTTGATTGTGATTAGTATTTTTATAAATAACCATAGCTACAAAATAGGATGAAATGACAAATAATTGTTATTTTTTTTTCTTTTTCCAAGGTATAACGATCCCTAAATTTAGAAGAAAAAAAAAGATAAAAACGGTTTTAACCGTTGAGGCAAATATTCGTTCTAAATATGGATATTAGTAATACATGAGTCGTTAGGCGACGATGTTGTTTATTTTTTTAATATTCTAATTCATTTTGATGCATTTATGTTTGCAAAAGAATCATGATCGTTAAAAAATTTCTTCATCAAAAGAATAGCAGTAAGAGAGTTTATATCTTTTTCACGGTCAATATTTGATTTTTTAAGGCTGATAATTAAGGTATAATTAACAGAGGTTTCTTTTTATTTAACATGCTAACATGATTGATGGACAGGCCAAAAATTTATATGGGTCTTTTCTTTATTCGTCGTCATTTCCCTTCTCTATCTAAGGTGATTTTTCCTGCGTCATATATTCTTATCATTGACTTATCGGTGTTCGCCAAAATGAGATACTATAAGCGATAGACTCGAAGATATTGATGGACAGGCCAAAAATTTATTTTTTATTGGTTATCATTTTCCTTTTCTATCTTGGGCGTTTCTTCCTAGGTCATATATTCTTGTCATTGACTTATCGGTGATCGCCAAAATGAGACATGATAAGCGATAGACTCAAAGACGATTTATATTAAAAAATGTATGTAAGTATCAAATTTATACATCTTCTAATGGCGACAAAATTCTAGCTTCTCCTTTGGCACAGATCTTTCTTCTATTCAAAAAATCATAATTTATGTTTCCCGTCACTGTGTCTGTCTATGTCAGGGGTCGGCAACTCGCAACTCTAGAGCCGCATGC
Source organism: Caligus rogercresseyi (assembly GCA_013387185.1). NCBI lineage: Eukaryota > Metazoa > Arthropoda > Copepoda > Siphonostomatoida > Caligidae > Caligus > Caligus rogercresseyi. The sequence goes on from CP045894.1 coordinate 7,272,314, forward strand.
GGCTCTTTAGAGCTACTTTAATGGCTCCCTGGAGCTTTTCCGAGAATGTTAGAAAATGTAAAAAAGATCGGGGAATAAAATATATAGGACCAGAATGTGCACCGTATGAATGTTATAAATGAAATTATTTTTTTTGCAGCCCCAGACACAATTTTTTTTCTCTTGGTCCATAATGGCTCTTTCAACATTTTGGGGTTGCAGGCCCCTGGACTATATATTTAGGGCAAGCAAAAAGCCTGTTTGTGAACAGAACGATAAAAATCCCGTCTAGTGTTTCGTTTCACTATTTGTTATTATAGATGTCCAGAAAAAATGGCCCAGGAAGAAATTACCCAACATAGAAAAAGAAAATGGTGACTCATAGAAAAAAATGTCCCAAATACATGGATTGGAGAAATTAGAGTGGAATTTAACTAAGTGTTGTACAAATACCATTTCTAATATAAATAATAAATGTTATTTATGCAGTTACAGATAAATGATTTCCTTGTTGTTCTTGTTGGTACTAAAGCGTTAAAGTAAAGTAGCGCATGCATAACATAAAATTCTTCCTTTTTTCCCCAAAAAATTGGACTTAATATTAGTTCTTTGTAAGTCCGTAAGGGGCGCTTTTATGCTAGAGTTCTTTGAAAATAATAACAAAGTCCTTTTAGTATTTATATTTGGAGACTTTTTTATCTTATGGTTATTTGATATATTTCAAATCATCAAATTTAATCCCTTTAAACCGGTTTTAAATAGGATTGTGACGTAATTTCATGGACAACGACATCTAACGTTAAAGGAAATTACAAAATTTTGGCCAATTTTTTTGTTTACTTTTTCCTTGCATGCGCTACTTTACTTTAACGCTTTAGTTGGTACTAGACAGGACAAAGATTTATTTGTGTCATTTTATCCATGCATCATAATTTTCCCTTTCTATCTTGAATCATTTCTTTCTGGTCCATTTTTTCTTCGTCCATTTATTCCTAATATTCTTTATTATACTAATAAGGAATATAAGTTAGTATTTCCTACTCATATTCAGTAAATTGATATATCTAGTCATATTTATCGGATAATCTACTTTGCTATTGGATATTTATCAGGGTACTATTATGAATAAAATTAATTTTTATAAAAATATGCGGAAAAAAAATCTGAATAAATTATGAATCATGGTGTATACGAATGTCATAATAATAGTAATAAATTATTATTATTATTAATACATATCAAATCAAGTTTCTAACATAATGTGTACACAATGAACTCTTTTTAAAATAAAAATAAGTTGTCAAAGTCAGCTCAGCCCTACTTATAATCTTAAGAGTCACATAGATTACAAAGTGTGACTCCAAATGGATCTTTGTCCAAGGTCTTACATTTCCTAGGACCCCTCCTGATAAAATACTTCACGTCAATTCAGAGTTAAGCGGCGCTGCGTATTGAAGAGGAAGGAATTATATGAACAGAATACTTTTTCGGGTTTTTTCAGCTCATCTCTAATTTGCATTTGTGACCTCATAAGATTATTTTGTTTACATCACTATTTTATAACAACAACAAAACAACACCAAGAATCGGAGAAGCTCTCCCGACAAACTTTCGTGATTTCTCTTCCGAGGAATGTTGGGGCAGAATCCTTGAGACACCGACTACTATTAAAATGAGCTCATCCGTCAAATCCAAGTCCTCCAGCTCCGTGCGTCACTACAAATTGATCCATCAAGTCATATCCTTGACGGGGATCAACTTTTCGACCAAGTCCATCATCGGCTATGTGGAATTAACGCTAAAGCCTAGCAAGGAAAACCTCAAACACATCCGACTTAATGCCAAAGTAAGCAAGGAATCAAAATGCCTCGTTCAATATATACTTTCCGCCACATAAGACTCGATTTCTTGAAACATCTTCGTATGTTTTCATTAAATACAAAATAATTGCATTTGTTACTCGGTTAATTGTATTTATTTTCCTTCTATTATAAAAGTTTAAATACAAATACATACACTTAACTTTATGTAGACATAAAATAAAGTAAAAACTACCTGGACAGTTGCACAGATACATATATAAACATTATAGTTTAAAATTAAAATAATTGTTTGGTTTTGTCGCCAAAAACTTTATTCATCATTAATGTTACATTCTTAGACATGTCATTATTAATATACTAATTATCATAAAAAGGGACAATCGTCTTACTTAAAATAATGACAACAAATATATAGATATAATACTAATAAGATACGACATTTTTATAGTATAACTTATTCTTAGTCTATGCCTACTTTCAATATTAGATAAACACTTTGAAAGATTCATTCAAGGAGGGTTTGTAGAATTACGTTAATGTCAAAATGTACTTCTACCCTTCCCAATCGACATGACACACTGCGATTTTTATACAAATAATCTACGCTATGGACAATATTAAACAAATGGAAAACTAAAAAGATACTTTAAAAAAATGAATTTTGACAACTTATTTAATACAATGATTGTTACGTTTTAAATTTTTTGTCATTGTTTGTAGATATATTTTTAGTTTCTTTGTGACTAAATGAAGCCCTTGTTGTAAGCCATAAGTAACATACTTTTTCGAAAACAATAACAATATTCAGGCTTGTGAGCGATCAGGAGAAAAATAGCGATCCGATCAAAAATAGCGATCAGAAATTCTTTGCGATATAGCGATATAACGATAATTCATTATGGTATCTTTATCTTTGCAGCAATGTCGTGTGTACCGTGTTTGTCTCAACAACGAGCTCGAGGCTCCCTTTCAGTACTGCGACCCCATTTTGGAAGTATACGAGGGAGTGACCCCTCAAAGGGACTTGGAGTCCTTCAGCGAGGCTCATTTGTCTAGTTGTAACTTGGTGGACCCCGACTTGAACGGCGGGGAGCTCAACATTCGCATTCCGAGCGAGGCATACCAAAGGGGCTTCGTCTCCTCGGAGAAGACCCTCAAGGTGGGGATCGAGTTTTCCCTGGAGGACCCTCAGGGGGGCGTTCACTTTGTGGTTCCCAAGGACGAGGCCTCATATGCTCATTTGTTCACTTGCTCCTACGAGGAATCTGCTTCGCGTCTTTGGTTCCCTTGCATCGATACGCTCTCGGAGCTCTGTACTTGGAAGCTGGAGTTTACTGTGGATGAAAACATGGTGGCAGTGGCATCAGGGGATCTGACGGAGACGGTTTTTACTCCGGATTTCAAGAGGAAGACCTTTCATTACTCACTCAACGTGCCCACGGCTGGTAAGTCCTCATACATGGAGTCGTTAATATTTTATTGGGAGTCAATACCATAAAGATAAAAAGATATAGAGAGCTTATTCCCTTCATCTGTATCTGTGTGCCCAATGTAAACAAAGTAATATGTACTACGTCATCGTAAGCTGATCATAGAGATAGATTATATCTCTATGATCAGCTTACGATGGCGTAGTACATATTACTTTGTTTAATTTGGACACAGGCGACAGCTGAACGATGTTTCTTTGCTATTGAAGGGAATTTGCTCTCTATATCTCTATGGACTGCCTTGGGAGTACTGTTTATTTTTCTTTATATCTCTATGGTCTATACCAGTACCTTAGAGTAGGAGAGTCTGGACGAAAGACTGATGAGTCATAACATAAGCTGATAAAAACCCATAACAAACAAATTTAATATTATAAATTAAGAGGGGTTTGGATTAAATAGCAAATATAATGTTATTTGTATAAATCAAAGGGGATATATTTTAATGTAAAAAGATGGCAATTGAGTTAAAATTGCTATGAATTGCATTATTTTTAATAAGTATTTTGCCGTTGTTTTCCGGCGAATAGTTACATCCTTATTAAGGTATACATATCCATACAAATCTATAGGATATATCTATGTGTACAGGTAGATAGATAGATACATAGATAGTCTAAAATATTGTTTTAATAGGCAGCAACGAGTTCATTCATTGTTTTCCTAAGATATCTTCTGAGTCGTGCTAATATTTATCTTATACCGTATCCTGTATTTTTTGTGCAATGTTCCTTGAGTTTCATTAACGCTTCGTATTCATCCATATTTTAGCCCCTAACATCGCTCTAGCCGTGGGCCCTTTTGAAATATGGGTGGACCCTAACAACAGCGAAATCACGCACTTCTGCCTGCCCCATCTCCTTCCCGTCCTCAAGGCTACAGTAAAGAACCTCCACGAGTGCATCGAGTACTACGAGACCTCCCTCCTCACAAAATTCCCCTATTCCTGCTACAAGCAAGTCTTCGTGGACGAGGCCTACTCCGAAGTGGCGGCATACGCTACTCTCTCCATTCTGAGTACGACGCTTCTCCACTCCTCCGCCGTTATTGACCAAACCTATCTCAGCCGGAGAATCGGGGCCGAAGCCGCTGCAGCACAGTTCTTCGGCTCCTACATCACCACGGAGCGATGCTCCGATATCTGGCTTAACAAAGGTATAGCCAAGTACCTTATGGGCCTCTACATCCGTAAGACCTTTGGGAACAACGAGTATCGAGACATGATTCATACTCAGATGGATAAAGTAGTCAAGTACGAGGAGAAGTACGGGGGCATCATCCTGGACAGCAGTCAGCCCCCTGCGCCTCCTCCCGTTCGGGGTGAACAGCAAAGAGAGCCCACGAAGGAAGAAAATCAATTTGTCTTCCCCACCTCCAATGTTAATACTTGCTCCCCGGAGTATATGGAGATATATGCTCTGAAGGCCCATATGGTCGTGCGCATGCTTGCCAATCGCATTGGGGACATGCAGCTCATTCAGGTTCTGAATAAACAGCTCTCTCTTGCCTCTAATGCTGTATCTCAATCCAAGCAGAACATTGCGTCCTGGAGTAATATGGTGAGTTAAAATATATTATTTTATGCCATTTTGGGGCAAAAATACTTTGGAATTTACAAATGAAATGCAGAGCTTTGGTATAAAATAATAGGTATTAAATAAGTTATTGTATCAATGCCATATTTTATTGATAGCGTAGCTATGCATTTGTGAATCCCACTCTCCATCCCTTTTACTCAGTTGAAAGTCTCAACATAGAAGATTGGGAGACGGATGTTAAGTTGGTTGGTGATTTTTGTTTCTGGTTCGGAGCTGAGATACAGACATTGCAAGTGTAAAGCTATGCTATTATTAAGATATGGCATTAATACATTAACGAAAATAATGTCTATTATTATTAATATATTATTACTTAGAATCTCCAAAGAAAAGAAAAGTCAACACAGTAGGAAAAAAGCGTTGAATACTTCTGCAAGGACCTGAAGTCCCATATAATAATAAATTAGTTACAATTCTACATTTACCAGATATTGGTGGCGTAAGCCTCCAATGTTCTAGAAAATACTTGATATGTGAGGTACGTAAAGGATTTTGCACTATTATAGGTTGTTTGCAATTTTCCTAGCCATTTTTAAAATATGCATTTATAGATTTTATTTTCGAAACATTATTATGGTATTGATTTTTACGACTCCTCTATTGGATTTATTGTAGGTCATCAATACCTTGGTGTTCACCCGGTCCATATTCACCGTCACAGGTAAGGACATGGGTGTTTTCATGGACCAGTGGGTTCGCACGGGAGGCCATGCCCGCTTCCAAATGGAGTTTGTCTTCAACCGTAAGCGGAACACGATCGAGATGCAGATCAATCAGGACGCGGCCCATCAAGGACAAAGAGGAATACGGCGATATGTTGGTCAGGTCACAGTGGCCGTCCAAGAGCTGGACGGGTGGTTCAGCTACACCCTGGCTGTAGAAAACATCCACTCCAAGCACGACATCACCTGCCACTCCAAGTCCCGTCGAAACAAGAAGAAGAAGATCCCCCTCCAGAATTACGAGGAAGTGGATATGGATCTCTCCGCCATGGACGACTCCCCCATTCTCTGGATCCGAGTGGACCCGGACATGCAGCTCATACGCTCCCTGGACATCCGACAGCCCGACTTCCAGTGGCAGTATCAGCTCCGACACGAAAGAGACGTCACGGCACAAAGTGAGGCCGTCCTCTCCCTAGAGCACTTCCCCTCCTCCAAGACGAGCAAGGCTCTCAAGGACATGATCGAGGACGAGACCTGCTTCTACAAGATTCGCTGCCAGGCCACACACTGCCTGGCAAAGGTGGCCAACGCCATGGCATCCAGCTGGGAGGGACCCCCACCCATGCTACTTATGTTCAAAAAGATATACGGATCCTTTGCGGCAAGCAACATCATAAAGCAAAACGATTTCTCTAACCTACAAAGCTACTTTCTACAAAAGAAATCCCTGTGGCAATGGCCAAGCTACGAAACGCCCATAGAATATGCCCCCCTGAAGTACTCAAGTTCCTTCTGGACCTATTCAAGTACAACGATAACTCCAAGAACTCCCATGCGGATAACTATTATAGAGCTGCTCTGGTGAGTATTAAAGATATTTTAATCGATTTAGTACCACTTTTTTTATTACAAAAATATGCTATTGTTTAAAAATGGGCATTCAAGATTGTGAAGCTTATGAACAAAATCCTAATGATATATTTATAAAGTCCCTCTATTAGTTAAAATCAAAAATCTCAAAGGGGAAAAAGTCTATAATGGGTAAATAAATTTTAAAACCAAAGAAAGAATAGTAAAAAATGGGTCCCAATCCTGTTATCAAGGTAATATATTTTGTTTTTATTAAAATAAAAATGCCATGAATACATCACTTGGTGAGCCACGGATATTTAGACTTACGTTTTTTTTAATATTTTGAGGGCTTAGTGAATCAAAAGAGATCATTTCCAGATTTAATGTTCTAGAAAAGACAAAAATGAAAAGTAACTAAAAACAAAATGTGTCTAGCTACCGTAATTATTGAGAAAATGACGTCCGAATGAGATAACCACATCAAGATCCGCACACTTTTGGATTTTGGAATTGCAAGAACTACCGCTGCCTGACCTTCGACGACGTCGACTAGTCTCCCCACACCCTCATGACCACTTAGCCAGCGCTATGTTCTTGGGCTTCGTGGCGTCCAATGGATGGGCAGTGGCGCTCATCTGGTCCATCTTGGCCATGTATGTCAGGCTCCTGAAGGATATTTTCCTCCCTTGATTCAGGGCCGACTTCGGCAACAAGATGCTCCATCAAGTTGTGGCTCAGGCCTGGCTCCCGGACAACGGCCCCTTCAGGTCTAGAACGTTTTCCCCCCTTACAGCCCAGACGCGCAGCCCCTTGACTATTCTTTTTGAGTGCATGTCGAGATTAGAGCCCGCACCATCCGCCGCCTCAACATCAGTGCCCTGAAGAACTCTATCACTGGGACTCTGGGACGACATGTCCTCAGAGTACATCAGGAACATGTACAAGGCTTTCAGAAGGAGGCTACAGATCATCATCAATGCTGTAGGGGCCTACATCGACGAATAGGCAGGGTTAATGATGATAAGGCTTATTGACAAGTTTGATGATTATATTACTCTAAACTACCGAAATAAATCTTGTTTATGAGTATAAATTTCCATGGTTCACCACCCGGTACTGGAGTTATTTGCCATTAAATAATAAAAGTTTGGGGCCTACTAGAAGCTGGAAATGGGAAAATACTATGTATAACGGATATTCTAATCCTGTCCACTAATTATTGCATTTTTTTTTCATCTACAACTTCAAAACTATAGTTATATTGGTCCATTTATCATTTCACATCAACGCTTATTTAGAAGTTCATATTCAAGTATCATTCACCTGCTCTACAATCCTGTAAATCATGATATTTTACTACGACTTTTTTTTTTAATATATCAAATTCAAACTAACCCTCTGATTAATTTATAAAATTAACTAATTATTATTGACAAAACAATTACTTTATGTCATTGGCGCCAGCCACTCTTTTTAGTAGTAACAAGTCTCCTGTGCTTTTTAGTGTTAAAGATCATAAGACCTTTTTGTCTCCACTCACATTTAGGTCGAGGCCCTTGGACACACAGTTACGCCCGTTGTCTCTGTTATGGAGAACGAGAGCGCCATCACGGCAGAGTCTCTCAGTCCGGACACAAAGCTTATCCTTGAGGAAATCACGCGATTTCTAAATCTCGAAAAATTGCTTCCCTGTTATAAATACACCGTGACAGTCTCATGTCTTCGCGCCATTCGAAAACTCCAGAAAACGGGTCATCTGCCGCCTAACCCGGGGCTCTTTAGGGACTATGCCGCCTATGGGCAGTTCATTGATATCCGGATATGTGCCCTAGAGTGCTTGGTGGACTTTACGAGCCTGGAAGGGAAGGCTTCGGACATTGATCACCTCATAAAGATCATTGAGACGGATCCCGTTCCCTACGTGAGGCACAAGCTCTGTAGGCTGATTGTGGACAACCCTTTCTTCGAGAGAGCCAAAAATCATAAGAATGATCGCTATCAACTCGTGGAGCGACTATGGAATCTCATGAAGTATGTATTCATTGAAGGTTTTTTTGTTTGTACTTCAGAACCTCATTCGATTACTTTATTGGGTCTCTTTTATGTTTGAAAATGTGTTATTTTATCTTTCAGCACCAAGTTCTGGTACGATAGTCGCCTTCGCTGTGACATAGTGGACATATACTTCAAGCTCTATGGACGAAAAAAGCCGGTATGTCTTCAGTCCTCGGAGCTCCAGGCCATGCTTGCGCCTCAAAGGGAGCATGAGGACAAGACCTCTAAAGCAGACAAGAAGAACTTTACAATTCCAAGAGCTGAGAAGCGGAAGTACGATGAAATGATCTCAAATTCCCCTGTGCCCATCAAGAAGGAGGATGAAAAGCCTGTTGTGAGTTTTAACAGATTTTTAATCCTTATAAGCAGTGATGGTCGAATATTAGTTATTACTTGTAGCGGATTGATCTGTTTATTAACAGCAAGTCAAGCTACCACTCTTTCTCACACCTCAGCAGGTTCTTAATCTCTTAAGTCCTCTTGTCTGCGGCTATATAAGCTGCAGGCAAGAGGTTAATAAACACACTCTTTTACATCACTAAGAGTCGTCATTTCTCCTCCTCCTTCGCGCTACATACTTCTCAAAAGTAATATACTACTTTATATTAGATATTACTTTTTTGAGCATTCCGAAACAATAAGTAAAGGCAATTCAATCAGGATTTGTAAAAAATCCTCACCAAACCTAGTTTGCATTTTTATGTCCACTGGGTGACGACGTCACATAATACCTTCACAGTTCATTAATTTTCATCAAAAATGCCTGTCGAATATTTTTTCCCATGAAAGTAATATATAACTAGGATATTACATATTAGTTATTACTTGAAAGTAATATCTAATATGTTTGTTCTCTCTAGTTAGTCGCAGGAATATAACTAAGTAATATATTACTCGCACGCGCGTTAGGGAACAACACTGATAATAAGTAGCAGTGATATGGTTGCATTTTGAGCGTGTCCACAATTTTCAGTTCAGCTATCTGGCTCAATGTTTTCATTCGGACATTACATACCGCCTTGATAAATTAAAATGTGGACGCCGAGATCGATTGTAAATTCGGACATGTCCTTAGCCTTGGCGAACGATTCGCCATAACCTATTCGATGAGCAAGTGCATTAACGACACAGCGTTACATTCCGTTCATTATCTCATGATTCGGAGCATCCATTTAAAGAGATCCATTAAAGAGTTATCCGAGTGATGACGAAGGGAAATAACAGGTTTATGTTTTTTATGCTTTTATTCATTAAGTGTGCCCTTAATTGAAACTGAATACGAAAAAAACTTCGTTCCGCTAGCCTGCATGTTTTATGTTTATAATGTATTTTATTTCAGGATACCGGCCGACCTCTTTTAGCCTCTGGAGACATTCCAGACTACTTTAACGTCGATGAACCCCCCGCGTTGCCCATCAAGGAAGAACCCCCCAACTCCCTAGGAGCCGAGCATCCCCCTCCACTTCATCATCTCACAAACCTCACAAGGAGAAGAAAAAGAAAAAGGACAAAAAGCGACATAAGCACAAGCACAAAAAGCATAAACACGAACACAAGTCCTCCGGCTCCTCCAAACACAAGAAGGGTGCTCCACCTCTCCCCACAGTCGACTCCGCCAAGACCATGAATGAGGCCTCACAGGGAGGCCTCAGCTCAGGAAGCTCCAGCCCGAGCCCATCAAACAGTCCGGACACGGACATGTTTCTTTAAGTTATTCTCGTATCTCAAGTTATCATTTATTATTATTTTTAAAAAACGCGAAACATTTATTTAAAAGAATTGAAATGTTCATGAAACTATTATTTTCCCCTTATAAACTAATGTACAACACTATACAAAGACTATTCTATCATTTTAAGCACTACTGTTTAGGTATATAGAATACAAGATATGTGATATTGTCTACTTTTGAAAAAAGTGGAGCAAGGATGCCATAAAGTTTGTCATATAATTTGATCTTTAAAAAAATATCCTACTACAGAGGCCTCTATTTGCCATGGCGTCAGAGATAAATTAGGTTATTGCTTAGCTTTTTCTAAGGTCACTGTTTATTCTATGTATGGATAGTATATAGTCAATATTCGATTTATACATAGTCCATCAATTAATAACAATTTTGAAAACTAGGGCAAATCAGGGGTTTCAGTGTCGTGGGATAATTCTTGAAGAAAAATAAACGGTACTCCCAGGGCAGTCTTGTATGCAGAGGTTGGGTGAATTTTATATTTACAACTATTAGCGGTTTCCCATAGAAATATAAAAATATAGGGAGCTGATTCCCTTCAATATCATAGAAACAACGTTCAGCTGTATTCTGTGTGTTCAAAATAAACAAAGTAATTTGAACTACGTCATCGTAAGCTGATCATAGAGATATAAACATAACACAATGACATATTTCTCTTCCCTCCAATAGCAGAGAAACATCGTTCAGCTGTATTCTTGACACAATAACGTATTTCTCTGATGAATCCAATAAGCTCTCTATATATTTATACATAGAATACTAGACGTACCAGGAAAGGAAGATAAAAAAACGCACGCCTAATTTTCCACAGCATGCGGGCATCATTTTTAGTATTGCTTAATCATCACAGCGTGTATACGTGCTTGATCTTGCTCCAATAGACAATCATTGTGAACATGTGTTGCGCCCCTGGATGCAAGCAGGGATACAAGAGCACCCCAAAAGATCCTTCGGTGACTTTTCACACGTTCCCCAAGAAGGACTCCATCCTTTCGGAGTAGATCAAAGCAATTCCTAGGATACATCTAATTAGACACCAACATCGAGTTCAAGAATATATAGTCTCCATTTCCTTCATTCGGACTTCGTAACAGCTTCTGAGGACCCTACTCAAAATATAGGGAGAACCCTCCAAAAAAAGTATGGACTTATTTTGGCTTGCTTTATATATTTTTTATTAATTGAACTTTTGTTAATTTCTAGATGTTTGAAGGATGGTGTCATTCCCTCAAAATGGCCTAATTCCCCACTTATCTCTCCTCGAAAAGGCAACTCCCGAGGCCAACGCTAGCAGCAACCACTAGCAAGAGAAGTGTCCTCATCAATGAGAGACAAGAGGCTCTCCGTAAAGAACTCTCCATGAAGGAATCCGTCAAGACTGCCCAGGAATTTATCATAAGTTGACATCAGAAACTTTGCCTTCGGGATTCACTCTAATTCAACTTCCAAAGGTGTTACTTGTGAAGATGGTTTCAACAGAGAACGGAATGGACATTTCTTTAAGTTTGGAAGTCGATGAAGATCTATCCTTCCAAATGTATCACCGTCACTCCCTTCTGGAAAAGAGCTTAGTATCCCACTGAGGTGGAATTGGACGAGGAAAAAGTCGAGCTGGGAGGTTCACCAAAATCATGAGCAGAGGTGGATTATCCACTCCATCGGATATGACATTTCTTACCTGTGTTCATGCCTATTCGCTCCTTTACTTTATATCAGCTCACGACGACGAGAAAGTGTGTCTCTTAAGATCTTCAAATCCAAGGGCCACTTTTACCGGAACATTCGTTGAAAAATGTTTGGCAGCACGGAGGTGGTCATCAAGACCATGCTCAACAGCCAATGTGAAAAAGGGCATAAATGGGCTCGTCATCTTAAAAAAATAAGTCAAATAATTTTCAATGTCTGCAGTAAAAATTTGGTTGCTCAATTAAACGACCAAATTCATGATCAAAGTCGCAAAAGAGCAGCCAACAAATTGAATCTTAAGGAAAGAAAGATTGCTAAGCTCCTTTCAAAAGCTTAATTATTTTATTGCACTCTTTTTTGGTGTCCTTTTTATATATATGTACTAATGTATTAATAAACTATTATTCATATTGGTTCCCGACTCATTATTTCATTTACATATAAATTTAAACCTTCATCAAAGCATTAAAACAGGTCTTTTTATTTTAATATTTAACATATATACGTTCTATTAGGGAAGAATAAATGCCCGCATCATGTGCGCGTAAAATTCTTTCTTCCTTTCCATGTGTCTAGTATTCTATGATTTATATCTCTTAGCGCTTTCTACGAGCACTCTAGATATTTTGTATGAATATTGCTCACAGGATCAACAAATTTTTCTTTCTTCTGATATTAAGTACCAAATAAAAAACAAAATAGAGATGAATTCATAGATTAATCCACACGCATTAACCCGTTTTTCTAAGTTGAATTGCACGAAAAATACAATAAATGTCCGAAATATTTCTTTATTTGTAAGCATCTGTAGCGCGAAGAAGGAGGAGATGTCAATCCGCTTCACATCGTTTTGTTTATATTGAGCGTTAGTATTGTGATTTGAAAATAATATAAATCTCAAAATGAATGCAGTTCCTGGCTCGTATTTTATATCCAGGGAGCAGGCAGTTTGTTTATATATGAAAATAAGGTTGATTATGGAACATATGAACGTTTAGACATGCTGCGATAATCGAGGATTCACTCAAACTCTCTGAAAGGTTAACTACTACTTACGATGTTGTATTTAAGGTCATTTAAATTGTCAATAAGTACTATAGAAGAAATTTGTTTATAAAGTGAACTTAAATTTATTTATACAAACACATGGGGTAGGTTATCTTAACGGGATTTACTTCTATAAAACTAATCATTGAAGAATACTTAGTATAAATGGCCTCAGAATAAAGCACATAGTAAATACTATATTATAATATTTTTTAGATCTATATCTTATTGCTTAAAAAGTTATATATTAGTTAAACTCTAAGGATTTGTCCCATCTATTTGTCTTTGGGCTTCAATAGATCCTTAAAAAAGGCTCAAAAGACAATTTCTTTTCTAAAATTTTGAAAAGGAAGATCAAAGGATGAAAATGAGTAAAAAAATTATCTGAGAAACTGTAACTCATTCATTTGTTAAGTTTATAAGTGACAAAAAAATTATTTTAAGTTTGAAAAGGAATCAAAATATTATTTTGAAAAAAAATATTGTCCCGGTTTATTTTTATTAATAAAAAATTAATTGGTTCGGCAAGGTTTTATTATTAAATAGATCATTTTATTGGTCCTGCTTCTTTTCCTTGGACTTTTTCTTAATTTTCCAGACCCCATCCGAGTGCGACTCAAAGTTGCTTTCCTCCTCTCCCGGCTGCGTATAAATCGTTTCCTCCATTTTATCTAAGCGAGCTGCAAAGCGTGATATTGTGAATAAAAAGTCCGAGAGTCGATTCAAATACTTGAGTGCCTCGGGGTCAACTTGTTCTCCTGCCACGAGGGGCGCCACGGTTCTTTCGGCTCTCCGGCAGACTGAGCGGGCCACGTGGAGTGAGGCACTTGTCTTTCCACCTCCAGGGAGAATAAAGTTCTTGAGGGGGAGAAGACTCTTTGAGTATTCGTCGATCCATTCTTCGAGCTCCTGAGTGTGACGAGGATTGAACTCGACTTTTCTCAAGTGAACCTCACGGGCAGAAGAGCGGGGAGTAGCGATGTTGGAGCCAATGTCCTGAAGGAGACACTGAATACGCTCCAAGTGGTCTATAATTAAAAAAGTTATTTGAATTTTTTTCATCCACAATTGTTACCCAGCGATGGAATATATTTTTAGTTCATATAAGTTGATTCATTAATGTACCTCGGGCAGATTAAGGCAATCATGGACCCTCCGGCCTATGTTTTTCTCTTCTTGACTACTCACATGCATCATTGGATATCATGAGAAAATGGCCAAAGAAGAAGCATCCTCCAAAAAAAATGGTTAAAAGAAAAGTTATCAAATGCGGAAAAACAGTCAAAATGGACATGGATATACAAGTTACAGATTGTGGAATACACCTTGATATGTCCAAATAGTGTTTCTCGTCGAAATTGAATGAGTAATGTCCAAAAACGAAGTGTTTACATTTGAAAGATAATTGCTGGTCTTTCATTTATTTTGACCGTTTTTTTGTTCGTCATTATTTTCCTTTTATATATTGACCATTTTCTCCAGATCATTTCTTCCTGTCACTGCATCATTGACTTCCTACCTTTGCAAGTGTCCAATGATGCTTATAAATTACGTATCTATAGAAATAATATGAAATATCACTCTCTTATTAGTCTTATGTTGTCTCTCTCTCTCTCTAAACTATAATTGTGCAGGAGACTAAGCTATTCAGCATCATGTTGTGTATTTGTTGCATGGGCACTATACACTGTCTATGGACCCTGTCTAGGTCCATTATTTTTATAAAAAGGCCTGACCCATTTAAGGGCCCCTCCACACGTGGGATCCAAGGACTACAGCCTTAATAAGTAATTACATTAATCTCTGCCTCTTGTAATCAACGATTACATTTTATGATGAAAAATTACAGTATTTTATAAGCACATTTCACAGATGGAGCAATCCAATTGATGTTCTGTAAACTGGATGTAGGTTTATGTCAAAAACAATCATTTTTATTGTGATAAAACTACCGAATACCCCTGCAGATAACATTATGTGTGTTGATGGGTAGCAGTGGATTCAAAAGTGAGCTCGGATCTTTTTTATCACTCTTGATTTCTCAAATATGAATTGCACAGACCTTGATTAATTATTTGTATTTCTCTAATATGAATCTGCATAACTTATTATTCAAAATCTTAAGATCTATCCATACCGACCAGGCAAAGCTGGCTACAGACTATCAATTTTCTCCCTACCAAATCCCCGTTCGAAAAAGGGATTCAACGATTAGATTACTTAAAACGTGGGCTGGTGGCCATTTAAACGATATCGAATTTCATTGATGAATTAACATACTGGAAATGGAATTTAATGGAAAATAAATAAATCGTCAATATTTCAAATCGTTTTTGTTTTATTTTTTAAACAAATGGGATTGCTCTTAACGACAACCCCCCTTTTTCAACATAATGAAATTAATAAAGAAAGTACGTTAAACGGCTTCCTAAAATTATGTTCCTTATGGATATGTCTGTTTTAATGATTTTATCTATTAATATTTATTCAAAACATTTAATACATATGTTATACTCTTAAATTTGAATAAATATGGTAGCCTTGAATTGTTCGTATTTAGGGCAAATATTAGGCTATTCCATCAGCATTAACCAATCGAATACACATTGAAATATAACAATGAGCATTTTAACAGCTAAACTGCAGGGATAAAAGTGGTTCAAAGGTTCTTGCCGATACACTTTCGTGTACTTTATAATATTCCAATTTTCTAAACGTAAAAATATGTCTATTGAAATGTAATTCATATTCTCACACATAAAGGTTTTTTGATTGTTTTGCAAGTTCTAACTGACGTATGTTCTCTTTTTAAGTAACATCCCATGTCAGCTTGGAATTTCTATCAGTATTTTTAAGGTAACAACTAGTTTGTGAAGCCGTTTTTGCAACCCAAAATATGCTAGTAGTCCTCTTCCACCATAGAGATAAAAAGATATAGAGAGCTTATTCCTTTCAAATGTACATGTGTGTCCAATATTAACAAAGTAATTTGTACTGCGTCATCGTAAGCTGATCATAGACATAGAATCTATCTGCATGATCAACTTACGATGACGTTACAAATTACTTTGTTTATAGTGGACACACAGAATACAGCTGAACGATGTTTCTCTACTATTGAAGGGAATCAGCTCTCTATATCTTTATATCTCTATGTTTTCCACCCTTACCCAGATAGGGATGTGATTCTCTGCGGCATAGGAATAGGCCAGCCCAATATGTGAAGAGAGCTCATCCGTGGTTCCAAGAGCATCAAAGATCCCATCCGACTTGGGACGTCTCTCCCCCGTGTACAGAGAAGAGTTCCCACCGTCTCCAGTCCGTGTATAAATACGGGGATATTTACTCGCCTTACGAGGAGACTTGGGCTTCTCATCGGAAGGGTAGCTGGAGAAGCAAGAGGGCCGAATGGGCGTCTGGAGGCCCATACTCAGAAGGCCTCGTCCCCGAAAAAGACGCGCACTAAGGGACATGTCTAGTCCTCTTCCTCTTTCACAATGTCAAAAAACATCAACAAATGATGCAAGACAGCGAAGAAGCTGTAAGTTGATGTTATGTTAGTTTTAGGCGTAAAAATATTAATCCATTCCCTTGTTATAAGGAAAATAGTAATATTATTGCAAAAAAAATTGTAAATAATTCCTATCACGAGGAGAAACTTTATATTATTTTAGGTCTTATTTAAAAAGAAGTGATTCTCAACCCTGCTTCTTTAGAATTAATGCTTTGTACTTCTGCCTAAGAGTTGTATAATACTCATCATTACGAAAGTAAAACTAAAGACAGGTTCATCACCTATCTCTTATAGAAGGCCAGGCTTAAAAATAAACTATGCATCAGAACCGGTTTGGTGATCATGTACTTGACCTCTTTAATGCAAATTATGCTCTTCTTTAAGGAAAATGTGTAAATAAGAAAGTATCAACTTCACTTTATTGCTTAGTTTACATGTATCCTAAAATATATTTGTATTTTCTTTTTTGCAGTTATTTGATTGAATGGTAAATCAAAATTTGGAAATATTTTCCTTATCAGCACGGTGTAATAACAATTATACAATAACTAATGTCAAATAATTATAATAAAAAGGGAAATTTGGTTTAAAATACTAATAATAAATATGGTAGTTTAATATTAATTTAATACTTAAGACATTATTTATACAAAACATTTTTTTGCTTATATGGTTCGATAAAATTGCAGTATCCGACAGGATATAAATAAGCATTATAGCATTTAATTAGCCTATCAAACCTAGGATCTTATCAATGAGGTAGACCAAAAATGACCATTCCCTCTCGGGATTTGAACCTGCGCCCTCAACATTGAGAGTTGAACACGCCTTAACGCACACGGCGATCGTACCCTTAACATTTTTTTTGAAAATTATATAAAAGGATAATTAAAACAATCCTAAAATACAGAATACCATGAAATATAGTTCAGAGGTCTTAAAATATATATAATTCTTAAATGCTAAAAAGATAATGGATCAAGAAAATACGACTTAGGAAGAAATGGCTCAATATAGAAATAGAAAATGATTACTCAAGGTGAAAAAGGCCCCAATACATGGGTAGGCATGTATTTGAGTTGAATACAACTAAGTATTGACCAAACATATTTCTCACATTTATTGAGTAAAGAATAGCAAAACAATAATTGTATTCTTGCACTCATAGAAAAATGATTTCCTTGTTGTTGTTATTAGACAGGACAAATATTTATTGCGTCATATTTTAAAAAGCTATCGCTAGTCCCCAAAGCATAGGCGTAGGGGAGGAGTTTGGTTTGGGGGGGCAGCATTCAATTTGCCCGAATTTTAACAAGAACTGTTAAATATGTGAAAAAGATATTCGAATGAAGAAAGCTATGTAGATTTATATTTTTTATTGTGATTACACATTATTCATAACATTATTTTTATTTTAGAAGACACAAGAAAAAACGTGTTGTTTCTTCATTTTTGTCTTCCCAATTCATCTATTATTGTATCGATGTCCACTCTATTTACAAAACGCTTTTCGATGTTAAGAAGTCCTAGAGCCTTTCCTGGCTCATGGTGGACCTGAGGTAGGTCTTGAGTCTTCTCAAATAAGAAAAAGATCTCTCTGCTGAACATTATGTTACTGGTATTTTAGCTAAGGTCTTTGAAATCTCAGTGAAGTGGGGCAAAGTTTCAGAGAGGGAGTTTGATCAGAGGTATTTCACTATTTCGTTTGCTGACATCTCTTGAATCATTTTGGCACCTCCCATTTCCTTCCCATTCTTGTTGGATGCGCCGTCAAAGCATTGGTACACAATTTCTTCAACGCGTAACTCTAGGCAGTTGATAACTTCAATCACAATTTTGAACAGTGTCTCACCGGTTGTGGACTTAGCTTCATAAAATCCCACGAATGCTTCTGTAGGCTGCTCAATTTAAACAATGAGCAGTGCTCATTGTTTAAATAGTGCAAACACACTGCCACTTGTTCCCGGTTGCCAACGTCTGATATTTCATACACAATAAGACTGAACTTGCCTGCTTCCCTAACATTATTAGCTATTTCCTTTAGTACTAAATTAGATGCAATCATCAGTATTTCATTTTGGATTTTTGGTGAAAGCCACTGACGATGGGCCCCAAAATTAGAGTTTAGTCTAGTGACAAGCCAAGGAATGTCTCTGCATCGCAAATTCAAAAGCTCCATAAGGTTTTCACGGTTTATGTATGACTGCTGTCCAATCATTGATCTGTCTTCTTCATGGCCTCTCTGATGGATGTTTTGCTGTGCGGTGTACAAGATGGACTCTACAATAACTTTAAGGTAATTTCTGTTCTTTTGGACCATGTCTTTGTGGCTTGTATCAAGTTGGACCAAGACTGATGTCTGATCCTTTTTATTAACTTTTGAAATCATCCACTAAGACATTGCAAGTCGATGATTACCGCTCTTGTCATGCTTCACTAGTCGTTTCTTCCGATTGCTGTATGTGAAAGTGGAATCAGATAAAAACTTCTGACAGGGGAAACAAACTATAGATTTCGTGGGAATATAAAAGCTCGTTCATTGGTACTTCTTGAACAGGTCAGGATTAAAGTCTCTTGTCCCACTTCCCTGATCTAGCTGTTTCCTGTTGTATTCATCCAACAGAGGTTGATGTGGATGATCTCGCATGTCAGTTTTGGCACTGTGATGATAGCCTATGGGCCTATTTTCTGTTTTGTCCATTGTAGGCTGTATATCTTCTACCACTGCCTCTACAGCTAGCAAATTAAGAATCTTCATCTTTACCTGTTCAGTATGTTCATTGTTGTCAGTTGGTATGTCCTTTATACTGCTTGATTGTTCTGTATAGGAAGTGGCCTCCGTTGGCATCATTATCTCATTTTTCCCACTGTTCATAATTCCGAAGGAAAGTTTTTTCTACTTTTGATCGACCAAAAGAATAAACTTTACTTGTTCATCATTTTCATGTACTCTTGAAACGTCTTCCCTCTTGTAGTCGCCATCAACTTATTTCCCACAGTTGTAACATCTCACTCTAATTCTGTATAGTCTCTTTCTTGACTTACTCATCACCAAAACCTTAAATTCATTGAATTTAATTTAGTGAAGTGAACATTAATTTAATCATAATTTTCAAATATAAGCAAATTCTGGTTAATACAGTGAGTAGCAACTTACCTCTATGGAGAAAAGTGTTGTTTAGTAGTTCGATTAATAAAGTTGCCGAAACTCCAAAAGGTATGTTCACTTAACAATTATCTCTGAGAAGAACTTTATTGTTATCGTAGAACTATAACTTGTTGATTTGTTGTTATTTTATATTTATTTTACTAAGATCTAAGTAGAGGTGCATTTTTTCAGTGGCGCAAAAATAATTAACTTAAATGTGTGATAATATTGAATTTCATATTTCTCATCAGCAAAAAGTTGAGCGTTATTTTCTTCAAAAGGGGAAAAGTGGACTCTTAAATGTGAATTGAAATCACATAAAGGTGGAAAGCTCTTGTTTATAATTCACAATCCGTTTGCTTTCATAATTACAATTTTTTTTCTTCAATTTAAATGCCCGAATACCTCAACCAATTTGCCCGAATTTAAGCATTCACCCGAATTTTGGGGGGGCAGTTGCCCCCCCTGCCCCCCCCCCCCCGTCTCCTACGCCTATGCCAAAAGTGGTAAAATAAATTCAAGTACGGGTTTTGTTATAATAAATATGCGCAGCGCCAATACCTACACCATTAGTTCTTCATTTATTTAGGAGAAAAATGAATGATTAAAGTCTTCTATTACCTATAAAACTCGGGCGTTTTTATTTGAAAAGAGCAAACAACCAAAAAAACAGTGGAATAAATGTTGCTAAGGAACTCAAAAACTGACTTATTTATGAGCTTCCCTCTTGGAACAGGACTTTACTTAGACTGGCAAATGCACAAACAGACATTTATTAGACATGTTATTAAACATACATTTTTTCAATGGACATATATATATATATATATATATATATATATATATAGACACCCCTTTAAAATATATCCAAAGCATTTGTATCCCGCAAATGATACATTTATAATTGTAACTTACCTTCCTTTACAATTTGTTAGGGATTGGAAAAAGTAAAGCATTAAAACGCTTAAGGAAAAATTATATTTATTTCTTAAAGAAATGAAAATTTAAGGGTGCTGTGAAATAATTCATCATTAATACTTATAATTGCATTATTTTGGCAGGAAAAATAGCATTATATTGATATTTTTAAATAAACATCGTAAATAACCGATAAAAATTATGAAGCCTGGATATTTACGGAGAATGTAACTTCTTATATATATATTCCATTGGATGTCTTTGTTATGATTATATCGAAAAACAGAATGTTGTGATACACATTAAGTTGAATTGTATGCATATTAGGAATTCTTTGTCAATCAGTTAAATTTAAAGCCCCTTTAAGCTTTGTATTCATGATGCGAGAAAAATGTTTAAATTCTAATTCACCATTTTTATTCAAGGTAGATGAGAACCCATGATTCATGTTAATGACGTCACACATTGAAATAATCAAAACAATAACAAAGAAGTATAAACAACATTGTTCAGTAAATAGCTTTTTATAGTAAGTGTTTTTTTAGTAAAATAATACATTATTTTATTTATAATATATAGTATATATTATAAATAAAAGATAAATATGCCGCATAAAGGGGGAGGTACAGCTGGAGGTTCTCGCTCAAAAGTGGCCTACGTTCGACCCGAGGAACCGAGTTTCCTTAAGAAGATGAAGGAAAAAGTCGGCTATAGAGAACCCTCATCTTCCATTCAGAATAAGGTGCGTAAACACTCTGAGGGCTGTTGAGGGAATTTATCTGTGTTTAGTATTGTGTTATTAAGGACAGGATTTTCATGTAGTGTTGTCAAAAACAACTTCATAGATTTAAGTTTTTACTATAAAAGTAGAAAATAACACATTTCACATAATCAAAACATCAAAAACATTTTGAGTGCAGTTTATATTTTCATAGCTAAAGATAAATGCACTTTATTTGACCATTTATATCATC
Organism: Caligus rogercresseyi; assembly: GCA_013387185.1. NCBI lineage: Eukaryota > Metazoa > Arthropoda > Copepoda > Siphonostomatoida > Caligidae > Caligus > Caligus rogercresseyi. The sequence continues at coordinate 7,293,810 of CP045894.1, forward strand.
ATGCCAAAAAATATTTATAAAATGAATTTGATATTGTACATTCTGAATATAACTTTACCCTTTGAGAGTGTCAATTTAACGATATAGTTAAAAGGTGTGATGCAAATATTACTACATTAAGTATATATCACCATTTTTAAGATATCGTTATTCCATAATAACAGCCAAAGTTTGCATAAGAGATCTACGAGTCCAAAACAACGGGAATTCAAAACCTTAAATATTCTATTATTTTGGATTAGTGTTAAAATGTATAATCCTTATGATAGTAAACAACTTGAATATCTTTTACTTGTTATGCCTTGCAAGCTTAAGGGCTATAACTCTAAACGATGTTTTTTGTTTTCACATTAGCTGACATGTAAATCTTCTTACCCGGTTCAAAAACACTAAAATTTATAGATGTCTGAAAATATATCTAACTAAATGTTATATATATATATATTAAGTTCACGACGTATGTGTTTTTCTCCATTGAATATAATCACTTTGCCCAATTATATATTTTTTTAAATACTGTATCCTTAAGTCCCTTTCTAGTCGTTTCTCTTTTTGTTCTGACGTCAACCTTTGGCGAGGAACATCAGCACGGCTCCTCATTTACAAATCGGGATTCACAATGCGTTTTATGTTATATTATCTCACATTTTTGCCCTTGGTGAATTCACACATACTTATTTGAGACCATTCCTATATTTTCCTTTTCCTCAATTTTCTATGCAGTACGAGATATACAAGAACCATCATATGGTATATATCACTAAATGTACCATATTTATATATATTAGCTATTAATGACATTTATATACACATCGATACAAGCCAATCAATTTACATTAGTTATTGGTTACGTATGATATATTTCAGTGTTGTTGCATTGGGTACGGTTACTTTGATCTCCTACCTGAGCTAGAAACAAAAAGAACCCACACTTCAACACGGCCATCGCGCTAACATTCCTCACAAACCTCTCTATTATTGTACTTATTATAGAAGGATCTGGATCCGCGAGTCCCGTTGAACATATTCATGAGCCGAGTCAGTGCTAGGAGCGACCACATTGATGAAGGAGCTCCCAAACGTCTCGTCTCCTCCTCCGATCATTGAGGAGGAGGATGAGACGAGACGGGGAAAATATAATGACTGGAATCATGCCACCCGTCCACTCCCATTCGAGAAATTTGATCCCAAGCAATGATGAATCAATGTAAACAATAACAATAATAAGAACAAGGCAGGTTCACTCTGGATGACGAATACTCTTTTTCCTTCTTCTTCTATAATAAGTACAATAATAGAGAGGTTTGTGAGGAATGTTAGCACGATGGCCGTGTTGAAGTGTGGTTTCTCTTTGTTTCTAGCTCAGGTAGGAGATCAAAGTAACCGTACCCGTTGCATTGGTAGAGATTGGATGTTCGTATATATTTAATTGTTGCTTAAATTTATGCTTATATGTTCAGGAACATTAATAGAGTAGTATTTAACATCTTAGTTTTATATAAGGCAATGTATTAATATCTATATATATTTTAAACAATCTATATTCATAATAAAAATATTAAACATTTTATTTGAAATTCATATTTTCGATATATATTAGTACTTTTTTTGTTTCTGAAGAAAAATACGATGTAAGTGTGATCATTTTTTCCTCTGGAATACAAAAGTAAGACTCATTTTAACGATTTGTTCGAAACTTTAAGATGTTCAGACGATATCAAATCTGCAAAATATTAATTTAGATCAAAACTTTTTATGTAAAAAATTATATATTTTTCATTTTTAGTTTGACGATTTAGAAAAGGAGGAACTCAGCGATGGAGAAGACGAGCAGCCAACGATAGTAGTTCTCAAGGATGGAGATCTGACTGCGGATGAGGCAAAATCAATTAAAGAAGGTTAGTTGTTTGAATTCTTACTGCCGTGAATTTTCATATCTATAAGAATGAAACTTAGTTGAACTATTTTTGAGCGAAAAATAAACTCACGATTACTCGAAAACAGCAATCAATTTTCTTTTACAATATTATAAAACATACAAAAAGATCACAAATTAAGAGAGCCCCTTAGTGTATGACGTAATCAACTCTGAATTTAAAGTGCAGAGGGTTGCCTCCCGATAGGGGAATATCCTAGGGGCGATAGAGTAATTTCAATGTTATAATGTCACATGTATCCCGATGCAACAATATTTAGTTTAAACTTGAAATCTTTTTTTAAATAGAGATTGTAGGATGTAAAAACGAAAGTCTTTAAAATATATTATTTCTATTACTTTTAATTATTTATTATTACAATCATTTTAACATTATTTCAATTAAATTAAGTCCTCTTGAAAGAAGAAAACAATACATATTTTTCCAGAATTTTTTTCATATATGAACCTTAATGTCATTGTATCCCTTAGATTTGGAGCGAGAGAACGAAGAGAAACCTCCACCCGACGGTAAAATCGTGTTCCGTAAGCCTCAGAAACGAACGTCAGAGACCCAAGAAGACAAGGAAGACCCCAAGAAAAAGAAGGATTCTCAAAAAGGAAGCTCACTCCTCTCATTTGACGATGAGGACGAAAACAGTAGTGATGAGAGCGAATGATTTTATAATTTTGTCTTATATTCTTTTGTAAAATGTATTTATAATAAAATATATGGTTAAAAAACTTGTAACATGGAATGAGTAAAATATAATTTAAGAAATTCCCTAATTCCTTGCAAGGCTTCGGGAGTAGAAAAAGGGATGTTATGAAATATTCAGTGATATCGACATGAGTAAATGTATTCCTCGAGCAAACAACGCAACTTACGAACATTCGGCTTTTCTAAAACAATGATATGGAGTTCTATCGATAATTAATTGAAAATTGTTTGGTGCTGATCCATTTTTTTAATTTAATGTTTTGTTGTTGTTGGTTGTCATAAGTTATTTATATATTTATAATAAAATGTTTTTAATTTAGCTTAACTAAAAGGAATCAAAATAAAGGTTTATTATGGGGATTTGTTTTTATGGAAGAAATAATGAATTCCAGGATAATATCATAGCATAATACACTAACAAATAAAACATTGCCCCTTTTACGACAAAACAAAATGTCTATCGATTCAATAAGCGCCTATAATTCGATACTTATCTTTCTACAAAATGAATATAATAGGTGTATTAAAAGAAATCCATTACTTTTTCCCATAGATGGCTTTAGTAATCTGTATCTCGCGTTGTATAAGTGCGATCGGGTCACACTAGATGGCGTTGGAAAGATAAGATTTCGTACTAAAAAAAACTTATCAGCCAGTTTATGATTGCTTGATTGAGCAAGTATTGTTTGAGCACACGTTAGAGATGGACATCAGCAAAGAGAAAATACGCCATATTTTATAGTTTTTCTTCGATTAAGGCGAAAACGCAAGTTAGGCGGCTGAAAATGTGAATAGTGTTTATGGTCCTGATACTGTAACAGCCAATCACGCGCAATTTGGTTTCGTCGATTCCGTTCTGGTAATTTTGATGTCAAAGATGCACCACGCTCTGGAAGGCCAATTGTCGAAAATATCGATGAAATAATGGAAATCGTCGAGTCCGATCGTCATGTAAGCACTGTATCAATTGCGCAGGAGCACAAAAACCGTTTGGAACCACTTAAATAAGGCTGGGTACAAAAAGAAGCTCGATGTATTGATGCCACACGAGTTAACACAAAAAAACCTCATGGACCAAATTTCCATCTGCGAATCAGTGCTGAATCGCAACAAAATCGATCCACTTCTGAAGCGGATGGTAACTGGTGATGAAATGTGGGTCGCTTACGACAACGTCAAGCGAAAACGGTCGTGGTCGAATCCCGGTGAGCCGGCGGCCAAACCAGGATTGATGGTCAGAAAGGTTTTGCTGTGTGTTTGGTGGGATTGGCAGGCAATCATCTACTATGAGCTACGGCCAAACTCTTAATTCGGACCTGTACTGTCCAACAATTGGACCGTTTGAAGGAAGCAATCGCCCAGCTTTGGTCAATAGGAGAGGAATTGTCTTCCATCAGGACAACGCCAGGCCACACACATCGTTAGTGACTCGCCACAAGCTCTGGGAGCTTAGTTGGGAGGTTCTTATGCATCCAACTTATAGTCCGGACCTGGCACCAAGTGATAATTACCTGTTCCTGTCTATGGCGAATGATTTTGGTGGTGAAAAATTCGCCTCAAGAAAAGCTTGTGAAAATCTTCCGACCCATTTTTTTGCCAATAGGGACGAGGATTTCTATGAGAGAGGCATTATGAAATTAACTTCAAAATGGCAACAAGTTATCGAACAAAACTAAATCGGATCATTCTAACTAAGCTAAATAAAACCTTCAATTTAATGCAAAAATAATGGATTTCTTTTTACTATTACATTAACTTTTACATCGAGTAATACCTATTTTTCACAAAATATATATTTATTTTATGACATCCCTGAATATTTGAATATATTTTTTACGTTCGCTACACCATGGAGTATCCTTTCTAATATACACCTTAGTTAAAGCATATTATTATTCATCTTTCCACTCTGAAGGATTACACATGCGATCGAAAGAGTCCTCTAATGACTTATTCCGATCCTTCTCCTTAGGAGATTTTTCATTTGAGGGGGATTTTAGAGTCTTCAGGTGGCTCAGAGTCTTTTTTGGTTGTGTTGGCGTAGATGATTTAAGGGGATTATAATCAGGTCTATGAGGCTTTTTACTAAGAATATCTTCAATAATGAGCGAGAGATCCTCATTATCCTCACGAGTATCGTTGAGCGAACAGTCCAGAAGCTGTTGGGATATTTTGTCAATATCTGAAGAAGAAGACGGCGGAGAGGCTTTCAAAGACGTTGATAACGCTTGGGGGTCCGTAACGGTGGTCTTTTTGGTCAAGAATCGACTCAATGTGACGTCAGTTTTCTTCTTATCCTTCTTAAGAGGCTTATTAGACTTCTTTTTTGGAGCCTTAGATTCCAAAAAGGCATTTACCATGTCAGGATTGAAGTGTGCCAGGAGCTCAGTGGGCTCCACGGTGATGAGTGGCTCATCTTTGAAGTTTTCCCTAATTGGGTCGCTTAGGAAGGCCCATCGTACTTCAAGGGAGGGAATCCCATCCACGGCTCTCTTTTTAAGCACCTCAACTAACCTCATAATCATGGGCCTCCCTCAACCCGTGAAATTTGCCATCTGCTGAGAAGTGGAAGTGCCTTTTGAAAGGCGTAGCTCTCTGTCCAAGCGAGCTTGTCACTAAGAGAGCCACTAAATGACATATATCTGGCGCTTCTCTCACAAACGATGTCGGGATATGATGGGTATGGATCCTCCTGAGAAACTCATAAACTCCTGGATGATCCCAGGATATGAACCCGTCCAAAAGGTTATTTCCATTTTCTGACACTTTTTCTTGATGGAGTTTTCTATTTTAATTAGCTCTGGAGTGTCCTTTAGATGCTGGCAGCGACAGGGGCCTCCTTGCATCGGACGTTGAATCCACAAATTGGAGTGGAGGGGTCAAAGTCGGAGGCAATCCACGTATCAAGGATGTCTAGGGCGTTCCAAGATTTATCCCAGAAGTTAAATAGATTGAGAATGGATTCCTTTCCAACGCCTGGGATGCCGGTGGGGAAGTAATCACAGCCAAGCATTATTGCCAGGAATAGCATTTTATCTCTTGAAAGGCCTGTGGATTAAAAAAAAGTGTAAATAAAAGGAAGATGTTCCCTAAGTGCATCGAAAATGAATGATAACTCGGCAAATAATTGAAAAAATATAGTATAAACCCGAAATGAGCATGATATGTATTGATCCTAAAATGATTGTTTACATATATTAAAATCATTTCAACTCTGAACTTTTTTATAGGTATTATAAAACATCAAAGACTAAATAAATAAAAATATAGCAAGTAATTACTTTATCAATCATTTACTATAATATTATTTTATTTTCATGCACCACAATTTTTTTGTCCAAATAATGAAAAGATAGTTACAAAAATGTTTTGTACAGGTCTCTGTTCAAATAAAACTTTTAAAAAATATGTCAAGGACATAAATTCCTGATACAAGTAATTGATAACCAAATGTATCTCCTATATAATTATTATTTTTTACTCTTAATAAAATGTCTTAAGATGAAAATATTTTAAAACTGATAAGTTACCTCGAAAAAACAACTGTTGTTACTTGAAATGTTACAACGATATACCAATTTCGATTTTCCTATAAAGATCACATAAGATAAGAGACATAAAAAACTCGAATACTCACTCAACAGGCTTTCGATTTTCTTACTCCTCTTTTTCAAAGGGAAAATAATAATTCTCGCCGAACAGATCCTCAAAGTTCTTTAATTAATATTTTTTTACAGAGACAAACAAATACTTATCCAAGAGATCTTTGATTTTCCAACATATGATTCAAACTCAAATCCTTACCTAAGAGATTTTCAATCTTTTTAGAATCATATTTTTCAACAGAGAAGAACTTTCCCCCTGTGATGCTAAAGTTTCTCCAAAGGCAGAAGTCAGATCCGTATGCGAATACATCCGAGTCTTCGGAGACGACGGCATCCAGTTTGAGCTGTACGCAGAATCCCTCCGCTTCTCCAGGGCTCTCCACGAAGGGCAATCCAAGGGCTTGAATGAACTTCCGGCATTCTCTACATAGGCATTGAGGCGGCGTCTTTCCAGCACACGGGCTTGCTGGACTCTTCCCCATCTCCTCTTCGAGCCATGAGCGTGGAGGTCTTGAGACGAGGTGCAGAGCGGGCGTCCGAGACAAAAACGGGGAGGATCCCAAGGGAGCTAAGGCTGCGCAACGGAAAAAGAGGTTGCGAAGGTGGGGCTTGGACACCCCGGGAGTGGCCTTGGCATTCTCAACTATCCAACCGGATAAATCGACAGCCACGACGCTTCCGGATACCTCACGGAGGTCAACCTTCTCCGCCGTAGAGGAGAGAATGTGCCATAGGTTCTTTATTCCCATTTATTACGGGCCCTGGGGATTACTCCCTTATATCTTCTTTTGTATCTTTTTTGTTTCCCTCCCTTTTTTACAACAATATTTTGTATTGCATCATTGTAAACATTCTCGAGTATGTATTGCAACATGATGAAGAATTTATTATCATTCATATTATATACTCGCATATCATTGATTTGCGAGGATGATAGGGACATATCAAAATAGAGCAAACTGAACTGTATACTGAGAATATTGATATTGAGTGTGTGATAAATACCACAAAAAATTATCAATTTATTTTGACACGTCAAAATATTTATCTATTTATCCTCACATATGATAAAATAAATATCAAGCTGGGATTCGGTAGAAAAATCTACCGCCGGTTCTATATTCGGTATATACCGAATACCGATCGATATCGGTATTCGGTAGATTTTATTATATCTACAATATCGATCGATATTCGGTACGGTAGATTAGAAAGAGAGAGAAATTATTTATGTATCTGCTTTTACTTCTTCACAGGCATTTAATATCGGACAATTTATAACAAAGGACAATTAACTACATCATTTGTTATAATTTATTAGAGATCATTTCAAATTTAATACATACTAAGCTTCAGAGTTGGTCGAATATTACTTTGAAATTAGTAAGTAATATACTACTTTTTACTGCGTAGTAATATCTTTTTTCAATATTAGTTATTACTTCACAAAATAATATACTACTTTGAGTAATATACTACTTTTTTGAGCATTCCGAAACAATAAGTAAAGGCAATTCAAACAGGATTTGTAACAATCCTCACCAAACCTAGTTTGCATTTTTATAATAATCCTATATAATGATATTGTAATATTATAAAGTGAGCACATGGCTCAAACATGATAAAGTGGGTGAATTCAAAGACTAAAAAAATGACTTCTTACATTATAAGAGGCATAGGTTTAATTATCCAACCCAAGCCCTCGGGTCCCGCCTGCTGATATAGGCTTTGATTTAGGGTTGAAACCCACCGCCACCTCTCTGGCAAGGGTATAAGAAGAGTCCTTACTTTCAATCTCATACACCCCAAGCCCTCGGTCCCGCCTGCTGATATAGGCTTTTATTAGGGTTGAAAACCCCACTGCCAACTCTGG
>CP045894.1:7302023-7324823 GCA_013387185.1 Caligus rogercresseyi
CCCTCTTCTTAAATGACTGACAGGCTGTACGGATGACATTCGGATCGATTTTTGCCCATGCCACCTCCAATGAGGCCTTCAGCGCCCCCAAATTCTTATGGCTCTTCGTGTACGCCTTCCTCTCCAGAATTGACTAAATTGAAAAATCCATAGGATTAAGTCTGGTGAGGAAGACGGCCAAATATCCTTTGACCAGAAGTGCTCAAATGAACGATGACACCAGTCCTGAACTAATTTTGCTGTATGAGACGGTGCGCCATCTTGCTGGAAGCAATACGAATCCTCCCATTCCTGCTTTTTGATCCAAGGAAGCATTGCATGCTCATCATATCGAAGTAAACCTTTTGATTATCTTTACCCCTCTGGAATGAAGATAAGCGGAGTTTTCCTACCACAGGTGGTGACGCCAGCCCACATCATGATGGAAGCTGGTTTTTGGCGCTTAAAGATGGTCTTGTCCTTCACAGGCACTTGCCGGATGTCTTTTGCCAGAATGCGGTCGTTCTGGCAATTGAAAGCAGCTTGAAGGGTGAAAACCTTTTCGTCCGTCCAGATAATGGAAATTCGCGTACGAATTTGAGCCAGTTTCTAAGTACCTTGGTTCTTTCTAGCCTCTTGCCCACAGTCGCGTCACTGAGGAACTGTCGTTTCTGAAGGTAATAAGGCTTGACTCCAAGGCCTTTCTGACTATTTTCCTCATCACTTCACAGTTAACTCCTACCTCGAGTGCCATTTTCCTAATGGATCGCTTATTGTTTCGATGAATCTTGATTCGTGTTACTTCTACCAGCTTTTTGGTCCGCACAGACCTTGGACGTCCTGATTTAGGCCTGTCAGCGAAGCTGTTTGTCTCCTTAAAACGCTGTATCGTGTAAGAGACATTTGATTTCGACACCTTCATGGGCTTCAAGGCTTCCACAATTGCCCTGCAGCTATGTCCCTTTTGGTAGAGCTTTACGATGGCTTGACGTTTTCCATCTTGAGGATGACACAAAAACAAGTAAAATAAAATATGTATTTAAAAAAACTCTTTTACAATATACAGGTGATAGAGAGAGGAAAAATCTAGAACTGGACCCAATAAACACATGCATATGTAATGTCCCAAGACATAATTGTCACCCGTATATTATTATATTATATATATATATATTATATATATTTATATATATATATATATATATATATTATATATAATATATACTCAAAAACATAAACAACTTTTTTTGGTTAAATAATGTGAAAAACAATAAAGGGCTATATTAAGAAACTGTGATAGAGTATTTTGAAATATTGGTTTAAAATCATCAATATTATGTCGGATTGTCATAATTAATGGTTTGGATTTTGTGCAAGATGCATGGAATTTTGCACGACGGTCATTAGATATTTGTAGAACATGATAAAGGTTCCCTTGCACTGACCATTTGCACTGCTTCGTTTATGTTTTTTTATATGTTGTACTTTAATGATAAATTATCTTTCGTCTCAGGCTGAACTATATTGAAGAAATAGTTTTGACGTGTATTGTTGGTAAACCTTGTTGAAATCACCAAGCAACCATTTTGTACACGATATTCGCACCTCAAATAGAGGCATGTATACACTCAGAGAGTGTGTACCTCCGCCGATCCCCACAACAATTCCCATTCAAAACATTCTCCCTTTCACACGCCCGATTTTCTATCTCTAATCATTGTTTCCTCTCTGTTAGCTCATTTGCATATTAAAAAAGCACTCAGAGACGGGAAAGAAGAAGTTTGTTAAGCTACGTCACTGGGTTAACATAGTCCTGAGCTGATATATGAACAATAATACGTCAATGAATATTTTTTTAGCGTTTGTTCTTTCCTACTCCCTGAATAAAGACCCCATTTCATTTAGTATTTTGATCATTTTGCATATTAAAAAAGCACTTAGAGATGCCAAAATTTAATCACTGTTCCTTTGGCATTTCCAACACTTTAACAAAAGTTTCATTCGAATCTGTTCAGTACTTTTGAGTTATCCTGCTGACAAACAAATAAACAAACCAACAAACGCCACTGAAAACAATACCTCCTTCGGTGGAGGTAATTATGTTTATTCCACGCTGTTGCTATACAATAACGAAAAAAAACTTTATATCCCTCATCTTTTTGAAAAAATAATTGAAACCAAATTATATTGCCCATAGTTAGCAAAGTGAGAGGAGTAAATATTTTTGTTACAAAAAATCGTCATTTGTTCCAAACTGAATTCTCAGAAAGTCCTAAAAAGTTATCTTCATTGTAAATGGTCTCAGTATGAAAGATGAAATTCTTATTCCACATTTCTCATCCAAAGGTGATTCAGGTATTCAAGAACAGCAAGAGTCTTTGCCTATACAAACTAAAATCAAATATCAAGAATGTTACAGCGATTATGTATTAAAGGGATTATGTATAAAGGTCAACTTTTCAAAGCCACCTATATTGATAATAAATTATAATTATCATTCCCAAAACGAACAGTATATTGACCATGAATAAATAAACTATTGTATGTATGTACATTGAAAAAAGAATGTCTTAAATCTATTCAATCCAAAAAATTCCTTCCTTATTCAAAATGATGGTTAAAGTGTTGACATACTATTAGACTTATCTTCAATTCTGTCAAGGATCGAACACTCCATTTTTTCATACTCACTACTTTAGAATCATCTATCAATGTTACATTAAAACTATGATATAATTTTTTTTTATTAAATGACCATATATATATATACATAAAGTCACTTTTCCACGCATCGTTTTTGAAGGATCTAATTTAGAAATATATGAACTAGGTCAAAAATAATACACAATATAATTTAGGGAGTGCGATAGCCGTGCGCGTTAAGGCGTGTTCAACTCTCAATGTTGGGGGCACAGGTTCGAATCCCGAGAGAGTAAGGTCATGTTTGGTCTACGTCATTGATAAGAATCCTAGGTTCGATGGATTTATTTAATACTTGTATGCTTATTTATATCCTATCGGATGCAATTCTATCGAACCATATAGGCAAAAAATACACAATGAGGATTTTGAAAAACTACAGGACATGACCTGAATTAATTCGATTCAACTTCATATCAAAGCACTTTACAGCAATGTAAAGTACTTTAGAATTTAATCCTTGAACCAACGAAATATTCATAGTCATTTTAATTTAAATTAAAAATCTCTATTTTTTGTCTTTTAAGCAAAGATTATTATTATTACTTATTGTCATTTTCTCTATAAGCTTAATATTTTTTTGAAAGCACTGTATTTATGAAACAAAGTTTAAAAAAACTATCATCAGTTTAAATCAAAAATAAATCAATTTTCGCACACATTCTTAACGACATCCAACTAAATATTTTAATCTTATAACTCTATAAGAAAGCTGATCAAGTACCATAAAACCATAGACGACCATGGTTTTGTTTTGTATCAGGGCACCACCCATGTCATTAGTAAGCCAGTCATTTGCTCACAAAACCTGCCTCTGCAGTTTGATTCCCCCCTCTCTACCTCACTCACTCACACACAAGATACGATGGACGCATCCTAAAAAGGGATGCAGATTACCTCCGACCAGGACACTTCTTCTCACATATATTCTTCCCCCTCAGGTGGTTGTGATGGTTCACTTATACAAGAAGAAGAAGAAGGGCACACACATAGTTAATATGTGCGGATGACGTTAACACAGACCTGCTTAGGAGCGCACACACATCAACCAGGAAAGCCGCGCGAAGAGGGTCTATTTCTACCTTTATATGTACTCTTTCTTCTTCTTCTTCTTCTTAGAACCATTCTCATAATAATAAGAATAATAATACAAAAATACCTTTCAATAATAATAATAATAAAAACACACACATATTGAAGTCAGTTCAGTCCATGACGTTGTTCATCTGAGGACGCCGTGTGATCTCTGGCTTCTTCTTCTTGACTGTGTGTACACTCTTCCTCTCCTCTTCATCCTTCATGAGTGATGAATCCGTGATCCTGTCCCCGTGTGAAGTGACGCAGTGAATTAAGTGTTTTTTTTCGTGTTGGGGCCTCTTTTCCCTGTGGCCCGCATTGTAGCTTGGGCTCTCCAAATACCAAAGGATCTCTACGAAGGAATAAAAAGGAACGACGACCTTGAATTGCACATAGAAGAGGTGGAAGCCTAGTAGTATACCGAGTGACGCGCGTTCAGAGCATCAATATACTATTTCTATTTTTAGAAAACTAGAGCCGACATGCATCGGGATGCTCTATACGGGGTTAGTAATTATATTAGGTATACTAAAAGGATTGATTCCTTGAAATGAAAGTAGAAGGAATCCTTCCCTTCTTTCCTTGATTCTTCTTCTTTTTTATTATTCCTTCCTCATACAAAATAAAAGTTTCCCTCCTCAAAAAATAAAAATCCTTAAGAAACTTATGTGAAGTTTCTCTTCCTCTCTTTTTCTCTTTAACGTATGACGGTCTTTCTCTAAAAGCTACATAGATACATTTATACCATGATGGATTTCTCCTTAACAATAAATGAACAATATTAATCATTATTATATCTATAATTATCATGATTCTAACTGCTTCTCTGGATGGATTCCCTTTACAGCGATCCGGGGCCTCGGATATATATTCAAAAATGCCCCGATCTGGGATGCAGGAGCTGAGAGGAGGTGATGAGCTGGAGGACTTCTCGGATGATGAAGCAACTCCGCTCACAGAGCCCATCTATAATGGAAGGTATGAACCAATTTTAAATAAAATATATAATTATATATAAAATAGATTCCTACATTCAAGGTTTTTGAATGTATATCCTTATAGACCTTCTTGCGGGGGCAGTTTTTTAATATGTTGTAGGAAAGACAGAAAAAGGAACAAGGGAAGGGAGATATACATAAAATAGGAGTATCCATTGGAAGAACCTCCGCCTAGTTTTGGTATGAGCGCGTAACCATATTATGTAGTAATAGTGCCCCACCCGTTTCAAGAATTAAAAGCTGGCTAGCAGACTGTTCCCTTGTAGGTATATGTGTTAAGAGGAGCATTGGAAATGATTACATGTATAAGTATAAGAATATAATTGTTTTAACCTTCAATATCTACTCAAAGTTTTCTTATTTAAACTTTACGCCAAATTGAGCCCAACGTTAATTTGTTGCAAATTAAATATTTATAGCCTTTTGCAGAGATATATATATATATATATGTATATATATAATATAAAAACAATGCATTGATGTGCGCTTAAAAAGGCTGCATCCTTTGCAAACGCTTTTGTAAGGAGATGTTAAGGAGTTTATAAGGACCTAGGAGACAAAGCATGTTGGGTTGGTGTGTTTTTTTCCTTCATCTGTGCCCACACCCAAAAAGTATCTAGGTACCTCCTCCCTCCTAGGGCCTAAGCATTCTTCAAAAGGGTGTTGTGGTTGTTACTCCTACTCAGATATGATTGCAGTGATACAAAAAAAATCCCGTGCTTTGAAAGGGATATTGAATTGAGGCATCAACAATACATCCTTTTTAAAACGGGGGGTCATTGATTTATCTCAGTGTATGTATGTAGTAGAATATAGAGGATCCTTTCAGCAACATGATTGTATGTGACTATAAGAAGGTTACCTGTTATGCAAGCAGCATACCTATGTCCATGGGGATCCGCCCATTGGATCCTACAAAGACGACTTCTTCAATACTCCTGCAAGTTGGATGTGTGGATTAGCATTAGCTGGTCTTGAAATTAATCATGTTCAAGGGCGTTAGTGATATGTTTTACATAGATTATTATGGAGAGTAGCCTTGTTCATCCTTCATAGATTCTTATCATAAGAGGCTTATTATATGATTATGAGTTGTAATTTTGTTTGTAAAAGAATATTAAAAAAAGAATGCTAATTGTCTTTATGTATATATATTTTATTATCAAAGTATTCAAGATATTTTTAGCTATATTCTCCTCTCTTTTTTGACTGGTTTGACTGAGTTAGTTATTCTTCTCTTTTTTCTTTCTTTTTACCTCTATTTAGGAAACAATTCTCAAGGTGAACTAGTAAATGAGAGCTCTGCTCCTGCTACTAGGCGCCCTTTTTTCTTATGAGATTATATATACTCAAGTGTAGCCGAAATGATAGTCTAGGGTCTAATAAAATGTGTGGAAGAAGGAGGAATAATATCATCATGATTTTGCATCATGGTCCTATTTAGTTAGTTGTTTTTTTACACACATTCATGGAGGGAAAAAAGAAAGAAAAAAAGATTGATGGGGATGAAATCAAATGTCATGTATCCCTCTGCAGAGGGATCCAAAGGAATGTATCGGCATTTGAGCAGAGCGTTCCCCCCTTTGTTTGGCCAGAGGTAGATGTGAATAATGCATTACGAAATGTACATGCAGTTATCACTAAGGGATTGAATGTATAAAAAATCATGTAAGAAAGAGGAGAATATGGATTAGCGGAATGGAGTCCCAATGTATTGTAGAATGCGAGGCTGTTTGAAGGGAAGAGAGACTGTCATCCAAAAGGGTTTTATGGTGGACGTACGTTTTAAACTGCAATAGAAGGAATTTAGCTGTACCTTCATTATAATACATATTACAATAATTGCCTCTGCATTTACCTTCGCACATACAAAACGCATATTTATTTATTAATATAATAAATTTTATATTGAACGATGTTTTGAAAGTGTTTTTATCAAATTTATTTATTATATAAAAGTGCAAATAATATCATGACTTCGCGCAAGAGCAACATTAAAGATTGTTCAAGTTCTTAGGTGGTACGGTTGCCACACTTTGTGGATGACGGGTAAAGGGTTTTATATGGCACAAGTAGTAAGATTGCGAGTTGTCTCAAGGGAATTGAAGATTTGCTTATTATGATGATCATCAAATAAACATACGAGGATCGAGTGAATCGTTTAAATACCCTTTTCCCTCTATCCTCTGAATTTTTACTGTAGGTCAAAAAAATGATCACTGTTATTTGATGAAAATAATGAAAGAAATGCGACAACATTGGTTTTAATCAATAAAGGCTTTCAGATAGCTTCTTTCATTGCATATACGAATATCTATTTGATAGCATTGAAGTACAGGTCAACGAGACAGTCGAAAGCCAAAGGAATCATATGATTTTTGGGCCAAAGAGTCTGATTTAGGCTATAAAATGATGAGCACGTAGATTTTAACATTATTTTAATTCTTATAAAAACAATATAATAGTAAAAACATATTTTGATTCGTAATTAAATTATTATTAGCAGTGGTGGATGTTTATTATAAAGCATGATGTATTATATAAGCTATATACTGTCCGATTTAGTTTTGCCTCTAAGATAATTTGTTTATGAAATAAAATGAAATCTTCAAAAACAATATATTCAATAAGAATGTAGAGAATACAAATCCTACAGCTTCAGTCAAAGTATCTATACATCAATGGTCTCTTCAATGCAGGTAGCCTCATTCCAATCATTCCTAGAAATCATTCTGACATCCTGTTATTCAAAACGTGTTGATAGATCATTTAACATATAAGTATATGAATATTTATGGGACACACTTGGAAGGACTTCGAACCAACATCCTTTTCTTTGGCCTTCTTCTCTTCCTCCCTCCCCATTTGGGTATGTTTTATATCCATACATACAAAGATGCAACCTTGATTCTTTTTTTTCTCTATATATATATAATCTTTAACGCTCACCAACTTCTACTTTCATTATTTCACTTCATTGCTTGCTTCAAACACCCTCGGCCTGCTCTCCTTACCCGGGCCGCCTGGAAGTCAGGGAATATGAGATCTTAGTTGATTCTTCAAATCCTTTTTAAAATAGTCACAATTGTGTTTATATATATTTTTAAAATCACATTTTTGTCATATCATGTTTTTTAGAGAAAGAAGAAGTAAATATAAGCAGCTATGAAGTCTACTACTTAAATAAATAAAGTCTTGATTCTACTTCTAATGATGATGTTTGGTGATGATGACTTTTGTATTCCTTCTTTTCTTCTTTTTCTTCGAGTTCTCAGTATTGTCGAGAGAGGAAAGGGAAATTATAAGCCAGAGTGAAAGTTGAAAATCTTACGACATAAAAATAAACATATTTATGTATATGGATCCATGACTTACTAGATGTACATACATATATATAAAATACCATGCGTCATACATTCAATAATTCTACTCTAATATCTGGCTCCATTGGCACCATAAATGTATACACGTTTAAAGGTATAGAATACAAGTTATCCCTGCTACTAATGGGTCCAAATGGAAAAGAAAAAGTTAAGATGAAGTTAAGATATTTACAATATCAGTGGATATGTCGTATACAATTTACTGTATAAATACAATCCAAGGTCAAAATGTTAACGAAAGTGAGGTTGGTTTAACGACCAAATGGCTTCAGACGTTCAACATAAGCCTGTCGATAAGAGAGGAGAACTTTGAGGTACTTCTTTTTATAAGAACTGTTATTTGAATACAAATCAGGTACAAGTCATTTAAAGTATGTGCAAATACAGAATTTAGAATTACGTAAATGCTGTTGTCAAGTGTAATATTTTAGCTTTATTTATGGCAGGTTTATTGTAAAGTTAAATATCTACTATGTTTTATAAAACTTCATTCTTATTATTGTCTGGACACGAAATAAAAGTCGTACTTTAATCAGAAGAACGTTACTACTCAGTCAGTTGAATTCGACTTTTCTATATTTCGTTAATTTTTTTCTGTGATATTTCAATCAAAGAACCTGCTAATATGATCAAAATGTATAATAGTCCTATTAAAACTTCAGGGATATTTCAAAAAAAAATATTACTAAATGCACGATGATAAAATATGTTGGATATACTTAAAGTAAAGACATTGTTAGTTTGCTTTCAACCCAATTTAGACTTCAAGGATAATGTTGACCACATTTTGCAAAATACATTAAAATATTGTTGCCCTTAAGATTTTTTAAAGTATACTTCTCATGACCGCGCTATACAGGTTCACAAGCTATTTACAAGCTGTGGATCCATATTTCAGTTGAAGAACTAAAAATATTTATCAATATGTAAAGATCTCAAAGATTAAGAGAGATAGTTAGTCTTGGTGCATTCAACACAATTTCGATTTCAATGAAAACCGTTCTAAAAAACCATTGAAATATTTAAAAAAATGTATTGGTCAATGAAGAATATTTTTGTAATAAGGAATCTATGTTCCGCGCCAACAAGTTGTAGTATGTTTTTCGGGTATAAAGATATATTTAACAAACTAAAGAATAGTTTGTGGAGAACAATATTCATTCATTAAAAATATTTCAATACCCATAAAGTTATGTTTCAGTCAGCTTATTTATATCGAGTATCTCGGATGGAGTTGCATGTATTTATTAATAAGAGCTCTAAGTGTGTCAAAATACTCGTTTTAACCAAAATACTAAAATATCCATAAATTTATGTTTCAGTCAGCGGAGTTATATGGAGACCAAGGCTGGGACGTATTCCGCGTCCTTCCTCCGGAGCAAGACTCTGGCTCAGAAGCCCTCAACCAAAAATGCTTCAACATCACAATCAAGGTCCTGAAGGTCATCACGTACTTCCTCACCTTTTCCATTGTTCTCTGCGGATGCGTGATATCAAAGGGCGTCACGCTCTTCATGACATCGCAAATCAAGCCTGGGAAAACGCTCAAGTACTGCAACAGAGAGCTGGAAAGAGACAAGGAATACGTATCCGAGATCTCCCTACTGGAAAGGGTCGCATGGACTTGGTGCATTTTTCTGGCCTTTGTTGCCCCTGAGCTTGGCACACTCTTTCGATCAGTGAGGATATGTGTCTTTAAATCATCGAAGAGATGCTCCTTCTCAGATTTTATGATAATATGGATCTTCGAGTCGATGCATGTCGCTGGATTGGCCTTATTTGTATTCGTTGTTCTACCGGATTTGGACGTCATCAAGGGAGCCATGATTACTAACTGTGTTGCCTTCATCCCGTCAGTTTTGGGTATGTTTCTTAATCTTTACGTAAGGGAGCGCTTTAGTTCAGTGAAAGTGCGATCTACTAAAAAAAATGCTGAGGGTTGTACCCGAGAGGGGAAGGTCAACTTTTGTTTCAATCTCATTGATACTAGGTTCGATAGACTAATTTTAACGCTATAATACTTATTCATATCCACACGGATGCAATTTTACTAAACCAAATAGGCAAAAATTTGATATTGGCAAGCTTATAGTATGTTAAACATAACTTAATCTAGCATTATTGATTACTTATAAATACAATTGTTCCTATAGACAATAATTATATATATATATATATAATATATATATATATATCCAGCTCAATTACTTAACAGTGAGAAATTATAATAAATAACTATGGTAATGCAGGTTTCCGAAATCGTTCAAAATCATCAAAATCTTTTTAATAGTTATAGTTGTCATTTTAAAATACATTTTCTCATTATTATTTATATATATCTTCAAAACTAGATTTTCATTAACTACTTCTTATGAATGCCCTATTAATAGTTACCCTACATCATTTATTGTTCAATAGGATTGGCCTCCAGACACAGTAAGGAGTCCAGGAGATTCCTCAAAGTTATCATGGACTTTCTTGCGATAGGAGCACAGGCGACAGGATTTTTCATATGGCCCTTGGTTGAAGTTTCACGAGGGAACACACAGGCATGGACTGTGCCGGTCTCAATATTTCTAATATCTGCCGGATGGTGGGAGAATTATGTTGATCGTCGATCTCCTCTCGGACCCGTCAAGGAGCTAGGACGCATCAAGGATCGCCTAAAGAAGAATCGTTATTTTACTTACTCCTTCATCTCTGCATGGAAAATAGTCTTTTTCTTTGCGTGCATGATGCTCTTCCTTCAATTGAGCGGAACGAATCCCACACCCCTCATCACCCACGTCTATGATGCATTTCAACCTCATCCCATCAACATCACGCAAGTGCATAGGAATCTCATCGGAGGAGCAAGTCTCCCAGACATACCTGGGGCGCAACTATTGGACGAAATCATTGAGACACGCGCTGATGGAAAGACACCCCTGATTGTTCTACTTGTACAGATTTTGCATCTTACTTTGCTTACATTTTCGGAAAGTTTGCCTGCAAGATCTGCATTCAAGGATTCTCATTTGCTTTTCCACTCAATCTCACTGTTCCAGTCACGATTTCCCTCCTTATCTCCGCATGTGGCATTCGCAATGATGATCCCTGCTGGTTCAAGGGTCATATCCCAGAGTACCTTTATTTTGATTGTCCTCAGGGTGACTTTTTGAATGACTTTATTTCGAATCAGTATGCTTGGATTTGGCTTGTATGGCTCCTCTCGCAGACATGGATTACGGTACACATCTGGATTCCACATTGTGAGCGTTTGGCTCCAACGGAGAAGATATTTGTAACACCCATGTACTGTTCTTTCTTAACGGATCAGTCTCTTTGCTTGAATCGTCGAAGAGACGATGAGGGAGAGGTGAAAACAGAGGAGCTGGAACTAGATCGTGTTGGCATGGAAGATAATGACATTTCTCAGTACTATGAGACAATATCTATTCATACTGAGTCCAGCAACACGAATACAACCAAGACGAAAACCTCAGACTCCATCACAAGGATCTATGCCTGCGCAACTATGTGGCATGAGACTAAGTCCGAAATGATGCAAATGATGAAATCCCTCTTTAGAATGGATGAAGACCAATCTGCCAGAAGAGTTGCTCAAAAGTATCTCAAGGTCGTTGATACAGACTACTACGAATTTGAAAGTAAGTAAATATTTATATGGAAGTACTTAAATGATTTTAATATATTTCATTATTTTACTTGCAGCTCATATCTTCTTCGACGACGCCTTTGAAATCAGTGACGTTAGCGACGACTGGATGCAAGTCAATCAGTTCGTACGAATGTTTGTGGAATGTGTTGATGAAGCGGGTTCCTACGTTCATCAAACCAATATTCGACTCCGGCCACCCAAAAAGATTCCCACTCCCTATGGAGGTCGCCTTGTCTACACTCTGCCCGGAAAACGAAAATGATTGTTCATCTGAAGGACAAAATGAAGATTCGACACAAAAAGCGATGGTCTCAATGCATGTACATGTACTATCTTCTCGGACATCGTCTCATGGAACTCCCAATCTCTGTGGATCGAAAGGAAGTCTTGGCTGAGAACACATATATCCTAACCCTGGACGGAGACATTGATTTCCAACCTCCAGCTGTGACCCTCCTCGTGGATTTGATGAAAAAGAACAAAAATCTTGGCGCTGCATGTGGACGCATTCACCTGTGGGCTCAGGCCCCATGGCATGGTATCAGATCTTTGAATACGCGATTGGTCATTGGCTTCAAAAGGCAACGGAACATATGATTGGATGTGTCATGTGTAGCCCCGGCTGTTTTTCTCTGTTTCGAGCTAAAGCCCTCATGGATGATAATGTAATGAGGAGATACACAACCAAGTCTGAGGAACCAAGGCATTATGTCCAATACGATCAGGGAGAAGATAGATGGCTCTGTACTCTGCTACTTCAACGAGGATATCGAGTAGAATATTCCGCTGCCTCAGATGCATACACTCACTGTCCTGAGGGTTTCAACGAGTTTTTTAACCAAAGAAGACGATGGGTTCCCTCTACCATAGCCAACATCTTCGATTTACTCTTGGACTATAAGGCAACCGTAAAAATCAATGACAATATTTCTCTCCTTACATTTGGTATCAAGTAATGTTGATGAGTGGTACGATCATTGGACCTGGAACTATATTCCTTATGTTGGTGGGAGCCTTCGTGGCTGCTTTCCGGATTTCGAATTGGGTCTCCTTCTACTACAATCTGATTCCCATCGTCGTGTATACCGTGGTCTGCTTGACATGTAAATCAAAATGGCAGCTAGCTCTCTCGGGAATGCTCTCAACCTTCTACGCCCTTGTGATGATGGCTGTCATCGTTGGTACAGCATTGCAGTTAGGCGAGGACGGCGTTGGTTCACCCTCAGCAATGTTTTTGATCTCCATGACTTCATCCTTTCTCATTGCGGCCTTCCTACATCCCCAGGAGTTTTGGTGCATCGTGCCTGGACTCATTTATTTACTCTGTATTCCATCTATGTACTTGCTCCTTATTATTTACTCCATCACAAATTTAAATGTTGTATCCTGGGGAACAAGAGAGGTTCAGGCAAAGAAGACCAAGAAGGAACTCGAGGCGGAAAAGAAAATGGCAGCTGTTCAAAAAACGGTGGCACGCAAGGAAGGCCTTTGGGGTATGCTCATTAATGGAAGCGAGGGGAATGAAGATGAAGAAGGTGGAATCGATTTCTCCATTGGGAACGTCCTTCGCCTCATGCTCTTCACTCATAAGAAGGATACTCAAGAAAGAGAACAACTCGTGCGGATCGCTGACTCCTTGGATGCACTGAACAAAAGGCTGGATACAATTGAAGGGTAATAATTTATATTTATTCATTTAATCATTTATTTTAAAATGTACTTTTTTAAATCTATAGAACAATGAATGACTCCCATAATGGACATAAAGGTGAAAGGCGTCGCAAGTCCTCACGGCTTTCAGGTCGAGGAGGAAACAATTCAGAGAACCTGACAGGAATGTCGGACAATGGAGATGCTCTGGAACTTGAGTCACAAGAGGATGAGAGCAGAGTCTCTGAGCCAAACGAAGAGCGAGATGACCTCATTAATCCCTATTGGCTTGAAGATAAAGAAATGGGAAGGGGAGAGGTGGACTACCTATCCGGAGTGGAAGTACAATTTTGGAAGGACCTCATCGATAAATATCTAAAGCCCATGGATGCTGATTCTAAGAAAGAGGCTCTTATGGCTCAAGGCCTCAAGGAACTACGAAACAAGGCTGTGTTTTTCTTCGCCATGTTCAATGCGCTTTTCGTTTTGATTGTCTTCATGTTGACCCTGCACAAGGATGTTCTCCATATCGACTGGCCATTCGGAGCAAAGGTTGAGATCTATATCTCTGAAGATGATGAGCAGGTATATAAATTGAAGATAAACTTTATGTAAAATGTTATTTAACAATGTTTTTCATTCATTTAGGCAATTGTTGGTGTGGAATATTTACATTTAGAGCCCATTGGAATTGTCTTGGTGTTTTTCTTCTTTGCCATCGTGTTGATTCAGTTTGTTGCTATGTTGTTCCATCGCTTTGGAACCATTTCCCATATTTTGTCCTCAACAGACCTGAGCTGTTGTGCAAAGAAGGAGGACGTTCTCTCAGATGAGGCACTCATAGAGAAAAACGCGGTGGAAATAGTAAAGCAAATGCAGAAGCTAAGGGGTATAGACGGTGAATATGAAAGTGAGTCCAACTCAAGTAACCGCCTTGCACATCGAAGAACCATTCATATGCTGGAAAAGAATCGACAAAAGAAGCGAGCCATAGGTACTCTAGACGTAGCCTTCAAGAAGCGATTCTTTGCTCTCTCAGGAGGAGGGGCGGAACCAGAGAATGGAAAACCTAGTCGTAAGTTTATTCATGAACATCTACTAAATATGTTATAAGTAACTAAGAATTAATGGAAAAGTGAATATTATTAAAGTTTATAGCAATTAGAAATATCGACACCTAAGATATTGAAATATTTTGTATATAAAAGCATTTGAAATAGATCAAAGATCCTGTACATAGGTAGAGAATTGAGTTTTGATTTCATTTTAATATATTCTTTAAAAAAATTAAAGACATATATATATAAATATAGAATATTGATAGCCATAAATGAACGAATATTAATAGTGTTTCAAGCAATCCTTTTTGGTCATCAGAGCAAGATATTACATACTACATATATAAAAGATTGTATATTTGAATATGTAAATGTATTGCTTAGTTATTCTTTATCTTCAGTCTAATATTTATAAACAGGTTTTATATTGAAATTATATGTAATGGTGCTCAACAGATGGTAAATATTTCACTTGTTTTCTTAAAAAAAAGATTTTGATGATACATAAGGGTAAACAACATGTTCCTTATTTAAAAGTACCTATATCATTTTCGATTTTAAATCCTTGTTCATATGTAAGGATGTTTTACTCAACGTTATGGCAAACTTAAAATAATACTTTATTGTTTAATGTTATGCTTCTCATCATCAGATTGGCAATCTATTTATAGTCAGAGAAAGTAAACAAAATAAGAATTTATACTTGCTCTGAGGGATTAAAGTTTAGCTATACAATTAATATTCATAGATAATAATGGATTGATCCATTCAAATAAATCGTAAATGACATAGATTGAGGCACAAGATAAAATACATTTAGTGCTATCATATCTATGTGTTGATTAAAAAATAACTTTCTAGAGAAACGTATCCTTATTTTTATATTAAGAAACCCTCATGAGTTTTTCTCACTATTTCCACTTTCACTTTCAGAAACCCCTATTTTGGGACACAAGTTGCCAATGCGACGAGAGACCCTGAAGGCCTTAGAGCAATGCAGAGACAATGTCATCACAGAGAGAAAGCAGTCCAAGATGCAGACCCTCGGAGCCAGCAATCCCTACAATAACACCAAGGACAAACATCGCCCCGCCACGAAGCTCACCGGGACACAGTGGGCTCCGTTTTCTCAAACGGAGGAGTAGACAATTTAGGCTATGATGCCAACACCGCCGCCGCCGCCGCCAACACCTCCTCTGCAACGGATGACGAGACCTCATCCACGACTAGGAACTCAAATAGACTAAGATCATCCATTTCCTGGAAGGACCGAGGTGCAAATGCGGGCTCCTCAGACCAAAACTCCACTTCTGCTGCTTCAAAGATTTAAATCCCTTTGAAGAAGAACCACACATACACACACATTTATAAGTGTCAGAATAAAATTCATTCGGATATGTTAACTCTTAAGATATTATCAATATTTCAATGAAATTTAGTTCAATTTTTCCTTGGAAAAATGTCATTGTTATACATTCAAGCCATCAACGGTCAATATTTTCCTATGCAGTCCTTCACTATAGAGTAGATATATTATCGCATTATGTCCTCAACTTTACAATTTACTTCTAAATTATATTTAATTAATAATAACTATTATTTTTCTCTAATTAATTATAGTAACTTTTATCAAATTCACTCTTTTTACGCAAGCATACCATCATGGATGACAAGAACTTTTTTTCCCCTACGAATGTATTTAGATTCTTTTAGATTTAATCGATATGGCGGGTTACCAATTGTTTAAATAATACTGCCAATAAAAAACTAAATGATTTCGAGGTGTTTGCTTCGATGCATGCATAGTATTTTACTTCTTTTCTTACATTGTTACAGTTTTGTATATAAGTATGTAATGTAATATGAATATTACGAAAAAAGAATAATAAATTAATGAATGGTGCTCAAGAAATACTATTAAGAAATTATTTAAGAATTGAATGGATGATAAAGTCCATTTACTCAATATTCGATCCATATCGAAATAAATATATAAAACACTAACCAACATCAAAAAGAGAGGGAGGATTTTAGGACTACAATCCCTCGAAAATCATCCCTCGGGCTTTTAACCGGTCATATGTTTTATATGACCGATATTAGGAACATAGGTTTCAGACACAAATGCAATTTTGTCTAAAAGAAAATATAGTTAACTTCATAAGGGGACTTTAAGAGATATTAAATACTAGTAACGGGGGCTGATATATATATATATATATATATATATATATACTATATATATATATATATATATATATATATATACTAGCGTATGTTACCCGGCGCTGCCCGGGATTTTCCAACTTGACAATAGTTTGGAATGAAAAAAAATCACACAAATAATTCTAGTGAAATAGTCATCGCATGGGATTTTTCATATTAAAATAAGTTCCTTAAAAAGTTGTCATTGAGTCTTCATTGCCATTGTTCGTTTGTTCGTTCGTTCGTTTCCCTGTATCTCCCGAACGGTTCATTAGATCTTGACGAAATTGTCAGTGAATAGTTTTGAGAGTCCAAGGAGTGTTTTAGTGGGTTTGTCAACTCCTGGAAAATTCGTCATCGCTATGTTTTTTTATTCGCCAAAACGTTTTTTTGCCGATTTTTTAAAATTGCCAAGTTAGATTTTGGCCAAATTTTCTGTGGATAAGACTGAGGTACTAAGACGTGTTTTTGTTTTATTGAGTGTTTACCAGAAAATTCGTTTTTCATATGATTACTAAAAAATAAGTTTCTTTCTGTCCCTGTATGTCCCCCTAAATTTAGGTTTTGTGGAAAATAACAACTTTTTTATAACGAGACATTGCGATAATCAAATTTTAATAATGCTTAGAGATGGAGAGTGATGTTAACCACTCTCAACTTTTCTTGATAAATATATGAAGTCGTACTCTCTCTTAAGTTTTTGCTGTTTTCCCCCATCAACGGAGATCAAACAAATACTCTGACATTCAGCGCTACCATACATATATTAGGAAATCTATGATCTCTATAAAATGATTCAAAAATTACTTCTTTTATGATATTTAAATACCCAGACTTAAGGAATACAAAACGGAAAAAATGGCAAAGAAAACAAATACTCTGATATTCAGCGCTACCATACTTATTTTAGGCAATCTATGTTCCCTATGAAATGATCCAAAAAATGACTTTTTTATGATATCTAAATACCCAGCCTTAAGGAATACAAAACGGAAAAATGGCAATAAATACCCATTGATGACTTTTTAAGGAACTAATTTTAATAAGAAAAATAACATGCGATGACATCACTAAAATTATTCGTGTGATTTTTTCCAGACTATTGTCATGTTGGAAAATCCCGGGCAGCGCCGGGTAACATCCGCTAGTATACTAATAAAAAAAGAATTCTGTTCGTTCGTTCGTTCGTTTCCCTGTATCTCCCCAACGGTTCATTAGATCTTGACGAAAATTTCAGTGAATAGTTTTGAGAACTCAGGGAGTGTTTTAGTGAGGTTGCCACTCCCGAAAAATTCGTCATCGCCATGATTATTATTCGCCAAAACGTTTTTTGTCAATTTTTTTAAAATTGCCAAGTTAGATTTTGACCAAATTTTCTGTGGAGGAGACTGAGGTAGTAAGATGTGTTTTTAATTATAAGTTTTTACTTTTCACAAACGTTTTATTTTATTTTCTTCATATCTTTTTTTTTTTATTTTTTTTATTTTTTTTCGGTTACAAAATTCTTTATTATGTTATCTAAAAAACGAGTAAATAAGATACAACAACAGATAACAATGAAATAAATAAAAAATATTTTAGACAGTTGTGTTTTAGATAAAAACATATTGAACATTATAGAACAAAATTACTTTCATATCTTTTTAATCTGAATAAATGCATCATTAAATTGATATTGAATGCGAATAATTTACTGTGATTATCACCAACCTATATATTCGTGTATTATGTATATGATATATAATATGAATATTTATAAATTAAACGTGCATATTTTTGTGAATTTTGTGTCTTAGACCTTATATCTGGGCTATCTATGTACAACTAGACAATCATATAGTTAGTAACCCATCAACTCAAGATCTCTTATTAATCCCATATAGGTTCTAAGTTATTTTCTAAGACACGAAATTTGCAAAATTATGCACGTTTAATTTATAATATTCATATTAATATCATATAATTACACGAATTATATTGGTGATAATCACAGTAAATTATTCACATTCAATATCAATTTAATGATGCATTTATTCAGATTAAAAGATATGAAATAAAATAAAATAAAACGTTTGTGAAAGTTACATGCAAACAATTTATAAAATTTATACGGTTTCGTTTTTTAGCCACCAGTTTTATATTTTTTTTACCTTAAATACAGCAATTTGAAAGAGCTTGATTGACATTATATATATATATATATATATATATAATATATATATATATTAGGGCTGTTCTTATTTTTCAAATGTTTGAAATGTTAGCAACATTGTGAATTTTCTGTTTCTTGGTGATAAAAGAAGACGACATACAAAGTTTGAACAAAATCGGTCAAAATTACGAGGTCGCCCAACGAGGTCAAAGTTTTAAAAATTAAGTAAAAATATAGTGTTCCGCAAATTTCTTCAAATGGTGGACGTTACAGACTTCAATAATAATTATTAATTTAAAGGAAATCTAATTTACTACCAGACGTATATTTGATGTTTTTTAATAAAACAAAGTTTCAGTAAAAAACAAAGAAAAAAATGGAGTGTGTAATGATAGCATATTTCATAGCTTTTTTGTATCAATTAACTTCACTCGCCTGTAGAAGATGACTTGTTCGCTTCAGAGTAAAATAGTATTTTTAAGTTTAGTAAACCTTTGAATGATAAATCCAAAAATTCCTTGGTTGCATTCTATCAATTCAGAATCCAGTACAATCTGATCTTATATCATATGATTCAGAGCCTGTATTGACCTATAAGAAATCGATTATGAAAAAAAAAAAATGTGTTTCTTAGATTTGCGTCAAGGTATCCTCTCAAAATTTTACTTTGTCTCTGACGCATTTATAATCCATTATATGCGTCATTTTGTAGGCGAGATGTGTTTTTTTTAATGTACATATAACTCTCTACTTATTTAATTGACATGATTTAGTATACCAAATATTAAAGCTGGGGTACCAAGCTTTCATTTGTATGTTTGGTGTTCTAAAAATCGCTATACTTTAAGAGATATAAGCAAATACATCTTTGCACGTACTCTCCCCAAAAAAATTGATCTTTTGATATGAGAATATACAATTACCACTTGGTAACTGCTGTTATTGTTAGCTAGATAGAAAATAAAGAAAAAAGAAGGAGAGAGTATTTTGCCTCACTTCTCTCCCTTCTTTTTTTTCTATTTTTTCGTAATGTTGACCGATTTTTGTTCAAACTTTGTATGTCGTCTTCCTTTATCACCAAGAAACAGAAAATCCACAATGTTGCTAACTTTTCAAATATTTGAAAAATAAGAACAGCCCTATATATATATATATATATATATATATATATATATATATATATATATATAATATATACCTATATACACGGTATTTAATTCTATGTGTGTAACTTCCCCTGCATAAAAGGTTGTAGATACATGTTTTTTCCTTGATTCCGTTTTATTTATCCCCGCAATTATCATTCTATTCATTCCATGCGTTGTTTCGAGGGTACGAGTGAACTTTATATTTATAACGTCCATATCGCTACTTGTTTGTTATCATTATTAGTAGTAATAAGTTATGTGACTTTATTCATTCCCATTAGTGCGTTTATGTTTTTAAAAATATATATAATCAAAATTGTAATCTATCTTATCTATACTAATAAAAAATAATTCCGTTCGTTTCGTTCGTTTGTTTCGTTCGTTTGTTTTCCCTATATCTCCCGAACGGTTCATTAGATCTTGACGAAATTTATAGTGAATAGTTTTTGAGAGCTTAGGGAGTGTATTAGTGGGTTTGCCACTCCCGGAAAATTTGTCATTGGGTCTTTATTGCCATTTTTTCGTTTTGTATTCTTTACGGCTGAGTATTTAAACATCATAAAAATAAAAATTTACACGAATATTTTTCAGATCACATGTTATATTTCATATCAAAATCAGTTCCTTAAAAAAATGTCCTTTGGTATTCATTGCCATTTTTTTCCATTTTTTGGTTCTTTAAGGCTGGAAATTTAAACATCGTAAAAAGAAGTTATTTTTGAGTCGTTTCATAGAGTGCCTATATTATTTTTCTTATGAAAAGTAGTTCTTTAAAAAGTCTTCATTGCATCGCCATTGCCATTTTTTCCGTTTTGTATTCTTTAAGGCTGGGTATGCGATGACATCACTGAAATTATTCGTGTGATTTCTTCTTTTACGATGTTTAAATACCCAGCCGTAAGAAATACTAAACGGAAAAAATGGCGATGAAGACCCAATGATATCTGTTGAAGGAACTGACTTTAATATAAAAGTCACATGCGATGACATCACTAATATTATTCGTGTGATTTCATCTTTTATGATGTTTAAAACCCATCATTAAGGAATACAAAACGGAAAAATGGCAATGAAGACTCAATGACGACTTTTTAAGGAACTTATATAATATGAAAAATCAAATGCAATGACATCACTAAAATCAAGTTGGAAAATCCCGGGCAGCGCTGGGTAACCTTCGCTAGTTATCTATAGTAATAAAAAAAAAAATTCCGTTCGTTCGTTTTTTCGTTCGTTCGTTTCCCTGTATCTCCCGAACGGGTCATTAGATCTTTACGAAAATTTCAGTGATAGTTTTGAGAGCTCAGGGAGTGTTTTAATGGGGTTGTCAACTCCCGGAAAATTTGTCATCGCCATGCTTATTTTATTCGCCAAAACGTTTTTTGTCAATTTTTTAAAATTGCCATGTTAGATTTTGACCAATTTTCTGTGGAGGAGACTGAGGTAGTAGGACGTGTTTTTTATTTTTGGGTGTCTACCGGAAAATTCGTTTTCTAAATGATTACTTAAAAAAAATTTTTTTTCTGTCCCTGTCTTTTCCCCAAATTTAGTTTTTTGATGGAAATAACAACTTTTTTAAAATGCAACATCGCGCTATTCAAATTTTAATAACGCCAAGAGTTGGAGAGTGATGTCAACCACTCTCAACTTTTCTTGATAAATCTTAAGTTTTTGCTGTTTTTCCCACATCAACGGAGATCAAACAAATACTCTGATATTCAGCACTACCATACATATATTTGGCACGCTATGTTCCCTATGAAATAACTTATTTTATGATATTTAAATACCAGCCTTAAGGAATACAAAACAGAAAAAAATGGCCATGAAGACCCAATGATGACTTTTAAGGAACTTATTTTAATATGAAACATCACATGCGATGACATCACTAAAACTATTCGTGTGATTTCTTCTTTGTGCGATGTTTAAATACCCAGCCGTAAGGAATACAAAACGGAAAAATGGCAATGAAGACCCAGTGGCAACTTTTTAAGGAACTGATTTTAATATGAAAAGTCACATGCAATGATTTCACTGAAATTGTTCGTGTGATTTCTTCTTTTTACAATGTTTAAATTCCCAGCCTTAAGGAACAAAAAAAAAAAATGGCAATGAAGACCCAATGACATCTTTTTAAGAACTGATTTTAATATGAAAAATCACATGTGATGACATCACTAAAATTATTCGCATGATCTTTTTTCTATTCCGAAGACAGTTGTCAAGTTGGAAATCCCGGGCAGCGCCGGGTAACATCCGCTAGTATATAATAAAAAAGAATTCCGTTCGTTCGTTTCCCTGTATCTTCCGAACGGTTCATTAGATCTTTACGAAATTTTTCAGTGAATAGTTTTGAGAACTCAGGGAGTGTTTTAGTGGGGTTGCCAACTCCTGGAAAATTCGTCATCGCCATGATTATTTTATTCGACAAAACGTTTTTTGTCGATTTTTTAAAATTGCCAAGTTAGATTTTGACCAATTTTTTGTGGATGAGTATGGGTAGTAAGACGTGCTTTTGTTTTTTTGAATGTTTACCGGAAAATTCTATATGATGACTTAAAAATAAGTTTTTTTGTCCCTGTCTTTCCCCCCAAATTTACAGTTTGTGGAAAATAACAACTTTTTATATTGCAACATCGCGCTAATCAAATTTTTATAATGCCTAGAGATGGAGAGTGATGTCAATGACTCTCAGCTTTTTCTTGATAAAGATATGAAGTCGCAGTCCCTCCTAAGTTTTTTCTTTTGCTGTTTTCCTCCATCAGCGGAGATCAAACTAATACCTA